>VUQS01002220.1:0-12665 GCA_015108495.1 Heterochromis multidens | reverse complement strand
TGACTGTATCAAAAAAAAAAACCCCGACTCACAATAGATGTCCTGTGGTTTGAAAGGACTTTGTGCAACTGTTTTTCTGTTACAATTTTGAGGGATACAGCTTTGACATTTCTGTATCTACAAAAATATGTGTAAAACATAATGTTTTTCAAGTTTTTCAAATATTTTTGGTGGTTTATTGCACTTTTTAGCAATTTATGTAGTTACTACGGACTTATTATACGCATATTATGATTTGGGATATAGAGGTTATATTGATGTATAGCAATTTGAAATACTCCAAAAATGGCACTACAGCATGTAGAAATGTAAAGATAAGCTCTGGCGGAATTGTTCTATGGTAAGTAATAAAGGGTTAAATCAACTTGCCTGCACCTAATTGTATGTGTGAAACAGTCTCTTGCTTCTGGACTCACCTAAGGAGTTCTGTTGGCAGATGTATCTCATTATCCTCATAAAGCCATAGCAAATGCTCTGTTCATATGTCTCCTCATGCATTGTTATACAAGCCCAGTGGCCCTTTTCATAGTGGCGTTTCTCATACAGGATCTCCCCACACTGAAAAAGAAAAAGCAGAGACAAAACATAAACATCCTAGGAATACTTTGGTAAACCGAGCAAAGGTTTTGACTACTGGGGACAGGAACGTCTGCAAAATTGCATATTTCAAGATACAGAGTACAGTGTTTGGCCTTCTGAGCATACTTAAAAAGTGGCATGTCTAAAACTTTTACAGGTTTCCAGCTGATATCCATAAACTACTTAATAAAATAAAAACTTTAAATCAAAGTTGTTCTTTTTTTCCCGATTTAATTGGGTACTTTAGTAAGGTTTCCAAATAAAAGGATACCTTTTATTTACTTTAAAGCTTCCTCAGTCCTATTCACTTGATATTTTTCAGTTTTCAGATAATTCCACTAGTGTGCTTACACCAATTCTTAAATGCATAGAAAACATTGCTTAAGCAGGTACAAGAATCTTATTTCTAACTTAGGCTCATGTGAGCTATAAGTCTCAACTCAGCTTAAAATGATGGCACCTGCCCTGTGTTTTCCCCTGATAAAATGCCAGTAAAAATGAGGGTTCAACCAGGAAACGCCATAGTGAAAAAACTACCTTTTTGGAAGATGGTGGTGATGGTAGAGGAGATTAAAGCTAAGCAACTTGTCAGGCAGAAAGACAAAACTTTAAAGATTTATTTCCATGTTAAGGTAAGGCTTTTTAAAATAACTACTTATACACGGTTTTCTGCTTAAGTCTTACTTAATGCCAGTTTTGATCTTAGGTGCATTTTATAAATTGGACCCCGGATGTAAACAAAATGTTTGAAGTTTGCTGTCAGTGTGCTGTGGTTTTAAAAGGTACTCAAAACTGCTCTAAGAATAGCGTGCCGTGATTGCCCTTTGTTGAACCGGAGTCTTCAGCCAAGTTTTAATGAACTAATTAACTCAAGTTAAACCAATTAGCTCTCTTTATTTATATGGCCCCCACAGGACTTTAAACAGCTTATTGTATTGGGTGACACGATCATTTTGACAGAAATAAATACCTGACCCATACTCACAGAAGACGTGTGCGTGACTGTAGACTGACATTGATGTTTTTTGGATGGGGGTTTTTATGTTCTTTATTGGATATCTGTAGAAAGGCCTGATTTACTGGTGGGATTCATTTGTTCAAATGATATGTGTACTGTAGTACAGTAAGAAGAAAAAAAAAATGCAAGTTGTTATTCAGGTATAATGTCTGCAATGTAATATTTAAATATTTAAAAAATAATACTTGAACCTGCTATGAGTTTAATCAAATTTAACTTTAATGACAAAAGCGTGGCTCCACTGTGTAGTTGTTTACAGTCTTTGTTCTTATGTAGAGTAGACTTAAGTTTTTGACTGACCCTTCAAATACTGGGTTGTCTTGCAGGGTATAAATACGCAGGTCTATTTCTTAGTGCAGATATAGTCGATTCCTTTAAACTAGGTGACCTATTTGGCAGCTGCTCTCTTTTTTTTAATCTATGCAGTACATTCAAATGAATAGGACGACAGTGATTACATTTATTTCCCTTGACAAAGTAGTAAAAGCCAGTGATACCTTCTCTTTGCGTCCAAGGAGGGTGAAGGGGACGTGCTCTCTGTTACTGCGTCCTTGGTTGTTGCTACTTAGCTGTTGAATGGGTTCTGCCATATCTGTCAAACAGACAAACAATTCACATTACACATGACAAAATATTTTCACAAGATGGTTCATAGCATGTTGCCTGCGTACTAGTAATTCAGTGTTTTTGAGCCAGTCACAGGAGGCAGTTAGAGGCTTTTTCTTGATACCATATTTGGCCTTACATGGTAAGGAAATTAAAATATATGAAATACAAACATATGTATGCAACTCTCTTCTACAATTTCCAAATAGTACATATTATCTCTTGCATTGTACTAACACATGCAGTCTCTGCCCTTTCATCTGTATGAAATGTCCTCAGTTCCAGTAATCTGTTGGCTGGCAGTGTTGTTTGAGGGAGAAAGTGCTGCCAGCTGGGAAGAGCATTGTGCCAGGATGTTGAAGAGAGTAATGTTTATTAGAGCTGATGGAAGAGAACATTGACTAAAGCTGCCCAAGGCCAGGTATAGACTGGTATTAACTGAGTGAGACTACAGCACTGGCCAATGGTTTTGAAACCCTCTTCACCAACTTTTTCATGGCACTCTGCAGTATTTTATGTATTAACTTTGCAGAAAAATGTTTTTCCAACCGTATGAGTTAAAAGCTGTTACAGTTTAATTTATTAAATGTTACAGATAATCTAATTGCAAAAAAAAAAAGAATGTAGTATGAACTCTACTAATTACAACTACAAAAGGGCTACTCATCCTTAAATTTGTCACTACAGCAATGAACCATCAAACACGAGGCACTCAAGGTGAACCCAACTCAATCACATTTTATAACTCAATATCACAAGGACAACTAGGTCAGAGAGATATGTGTTATTTAGGTTACCAATTATGTGGCAACAAAGAGACCGGTGTGTGTAATAGACAGTAAACAATATGAAACTCATTTAGTACGATCTCATGAAATCCAGGTTATATTGTGCAGTCGTGGCCAAAGGTTTTGGCAGTGGCACCACTACCAAAACTAAATTTATTTATTTATTTGCCAATAAAGGTTTTTGAAATTTATGAAGTCCATGTGATTGTTCTTCACTGTGTATAAAAACTGAACTGGCAAAGTGAATGAAAAACTAACTGTGCCGCAGCCAAAATGTCTGGCCACGACTGTACAGACAGGTTTATTATTTACAAACATTACTGACTGCATCTGTATTCAGGGAACAAAACTGCTTTGGTAGCCAGTCATTGTAATCACTGTACACGTCATGCCATTTTTCAATGCTATTTTTTTTTTTTAAGCAAATCAAATTGTGGCAGTTTTCTATTTAAATAAAAGGTTAATCAGAGGAGCTCACAAACATTTTCTTGAGGCCATCTACCCTTTTCTTTCTTTTTACCCCACACATACAGGCATGTACTGAATGCACGCTCAAGCAAACTCATCAGTTTCTATGGCAGGACCTCCAAAGCTTCTTAGTGCTGACACAGAACGGTCAACACGCGGTCAACCCAAATGCTTGTTTTTGTACCTGAGCTTTCTAATTAATACAGCGCTGTAGTCACATCCCATATTCTTTGTGCCTCCTGTTCTACTAACCTCCGCTTCACTTCCCCCATTACTTTGTTTTTTTTTTTTTTTTAAAGAAAAACTTCATAATCATTCCTTTTACTAGCATCACTTTCTGCTTAGGACTTTAGATGCAATTTTAAATTCCTATTATATGCAAATGGATCGCTTATTTAATATGTTCATTGTTGTCAACATGCCAATGAAATAAGGAAATAATATTCAACTTTCCCCCCTTTCTTTTACAACGTCTGAATGTTATACATTTTTTAAAGAGTAAAACTGAGTGTTTCTCAGCAGCAGTACACATAGACTAAACTTACTAAAAATAAAACGCCCCCATTTCATGTTTCAGTTAACTCTGCTAAATTCAGATTTTTATAGTAGTGTGTGCAAGCTATCTGTGGCTTTTCTTTTCTATGTCCATATTGTTATGCATTGCAATCTATAAGTTAGACAGTGGGAAATTGCAACTTGTTAATCAAAACAATTTCATTATTTAAAACTTTTTTATAAAGCACCAGGCTGGACTTAAATGAGGATGTTTGGCTGGAAGTAGGGCTGAGCAATTAATTGAAAATGAATCAAAACTGACATTCAGAACCTCTAATCGATGGAATTGTGCCCACGTTGGTTATTTTGATTTATTGTTTTTAATTTATGGTAATATGTCCCCTATTATGTACTGTCCCTTTTAAAACATACTACCATGTGTGTTGTCACCCCCGTACAGTCTGTGACATGAAAACATCATGGAGCAAAACTCAAACACCGAGCGGACTGACGTTAATACCAATCTGTTACAACAGCTTTAGTACAAACCTAGTGACCTGTGAAGGCAAGAACCAAAAATTTATATAATATTAATATAATATAATTTATAATTATACATAATGTTTACGTGCGTGTGAGTGATATTATTATTATTATTATTATTAATAGGTCATTAATCAGAATTGAGGTAAAATGTTAAATTAATCATGATTTTGATTTGAAGTCATCTTGCCCAGCCCTAGCTGGAAGGTGCTTCTTGGTATATTATCTAATTTTCGGCAAACTAAGCAGTACACTGCTCCAACACCAGGCTAACTGTTTCATTATATTTTTCTTTTGACCTTAAACTTTAATTTAATTTATTGTGACTGCAACAAAAGCAAAACTCATTGTCAAGGACCCCCCCCCCCCTTTCTTTTACTGCCCAAGGTTCACTGGATCATTGCTTGTGTCAAATCCTTTAGTGTCATATTAGATAAGCTTGGAAGAAGAACAGACATGCAGATTAACAGCCTGTATTATCTGAACTACTAACATTGGTTTTTATTTTAATTATAGTTTTGTGATACTGTCAATATGAAGGGAGACTAAAACGTGTCAGCGATCGGCTTTGTTCATTTGATATTCATTGATGTAAAGTTAAACACACCTTGCAGTGGGTGTTGAATGAGATAAAAGTGGCGTGAACAATCATCTTGTTTACATGCTAGAAATCCTTCATCCCTCCACCACAGCTGGTTTTATCTCCTCTCTTGGCCTCATTTTACTCTTCAGTGAGTCATTGTGAACATTCACTGGAAATGATCATCTTTGTCTCCAGCATGAAAATTACAGTCTAAAGGACTTTCATGGAGTGCCAGCAGGGTATACTGCAAGAGTCAATGGTTAAAAAATATTATTATTATTAGTAGTAGTAGTAATCCACCTTACATTAATGAAATTGTTTTGATTAACAAGTTGCAATTTCCCACTGTCTAACTTATACATTGGTGTGTGCTGATATTCAACTTGTTGACTGCCATTGGCCTATTGGAAAATAAGAAGAGATTAAATGCTGCCATTGGCCAAAGTTTATCCATTATGATGCATCGCTTTTGATGTGCTTATATCTGGGATCCAGTTTCATAAATCTATATGACTGAACTCGTGTGCAAAATAGTGTGACGAATGGCAGGAAGGTAAGTAAATAACAAAAACTAAATATCAAAAACATCTGATCTGGTATCGGCATCGACCATTATAATAATCTGGCTAGTGTCCCCTCAGCTACAGCACTACAGTGAGGCCACAACCTCAGTAACTGCACAGGCAAGGTAGTTAATCCCCTCCGAGCCAGAAAAGCCCAGCAAGTGATTTTGTCCTCAATTAGTGCTGTGGTCAGAGAACAGAGGGAGGAGGATGTGCCAGTCTGTTACTGGATTCCCTAAGGACAGCCAGAGACAAATAGCAGATGGTTAGAAACTAAATGATTGGGTATCCAAAGATGATAGTAGAGAATTAAATTCTATTAATTATTATAAAATGTATACAATTTTCTGGAATAATTTAAATTTTCATGCCACTACATAATATTTAATACAAACAATTTGAAGGACAATTACTTTTGTTGATTAACTTATGAGTTATACGTATATTGAACTAGTGGCATCTGACATGTAAACTGTGTTGAGCCTAAAAGATTCGATCTATTCTCACAAGCCTTTATCGTATAGAACTGAACTAATAAAAAGCCAGTGATTTGGTTTAGGGCCCCATAGGGGAAGGTTAGATATCTGAAGTGTGTTTTGAAAACAGCATTTCATTGCTGTGAAGCAGGAATTAAAATGCTGAAGTTTACCTTATCTCAATGGGCTCATTGTTCAGGTCTCTGTATCCAAGATCTGGGATCACCAGTGACTTAAAAAGCTTCTGAGTTCAAGACTACTGTTTTTGTTGTCGTCTCCTTTTCATGTATTCAATCTTAATTACATTTTTGTTTACAACGTGGTCAAGGGAAAACAGGAAAATTCATGGATTTCTGTCAACTAAAGTAGCATAGACTTGTAGCCTTTACTGTATGTGGACCAATCATGTTAACTTGCTTAGTCACCCCACATTCTGAGCCAGGAAAAACCAAGCAATTCAATGGTTTTCCATAGAAAATAATGGAATGGTAATAAACTCAAGAGGACCCGATGGAATCAGTGACTTAAATAAACTGACCTTCTTTTGCTAACGTGGTTTTGAAATTAATATTGTAAGTGGTTATTACTTTTAAGTTAATTACAAAGCAATGCTGCAACTTCAAATTACATGTAAAGACTGTACGAGGCAAATGCAGAGTGTGGACCATTTTAAGAGCACGTGTGTTTGCATTTTTGTGCAGGACATGCTATGTGAAGTCAGACTCAGCAGCTCAATGGTTGCTTAAAACTTAAAACCATGAACACAGCATCCTTAAGCAACCCTGACCACATTATAAACACCTCGTGAATAGATCAGATAAAAACACATTGTCATATGGACCAACAACTGTGTCATGGTTAATATAGAGCATACCGTTTAGTTCGTCTATCATCCTTATGCCCATCTAACTGAGCGAGTAAATGAAAAAGGGAATAAGAGTCCTACACCTACATTGTTTTGTATAATTTCAAGGACAGTAGTGTATATATAGCTAGTATTCTGTTGTGATCTGTTAGTCAGCGTTAGTTCATAAATTCTAGGTCAGACATATCACACATGTGGTTACTGTGGTTATTCTGAGGTTAAAAAAAAAAAAAGGTCCAACGTGAAGTCATAAATACACAGTCAAGCACGTGTTAGATTCTTTGTTTTTACACTCCTGTAATCCTACCGAGTTACTCCTGTATCAGGATAGTGCTGAATCAAAGGAAATACTGGGGGGGAAAAAAACTGTTAGGTACAACTAACAGTGTGAGCAGCTAATGCATCTGTGTAATTTGTTAGCTCACGGTTTGTATTCCCCGTCAACACAATGCAGCCCTTCATCTGACATTAACCACACAATTTGTTTTTGTTTGACTACCAACAAAAGGAAGCCAAGATGTTTCTGTTTCTATTAACCTTAACACAAACTCTAATATTACTATATTTGCCACTAGATTAACCATGCTATTACTGCATAAGTATTAGACTAATGCTCCTGAATATTCATATATAAAAAGAAGCAGCCACTAAAACAACAGATTTTAAGCTCTGCATACTAAAGCTCTTACTAGGGATCCTAGAGGCCCCAGGGTCACACTGTAGGAAGTGTTCCAAGTTTTGCTCTGCATTTATTGCATTTATTGCATTCACATTTTTAAAATGATTCCTCAGTTTTTACAACCTAAACAAATGGTTGCCTGAAGGTGAGAAATGTCCCGGCTGGAACAGGTTTGTCTATGTGCCTCACTTGAATCTAGGTCAATGTACATGGATCCTTCAAAAAGTTGAGTGCCCAAATTAAAGATAAACCTCTCATTAGTTGTTGTTTTGACGTGTTTCCCCCCCATTCTAGCCCTCACATTAGAGTTTATAAACCAAAGAAGACCAGGCCACAGAAACTAGGAGGCTAACAGCCAAGTTATATGTCAGCTAACAAAGTACGTTGGCATGTCACGTTTATGTTTTTAACCATTCCCCCTAACATCATTTTTTTTTTTTTTTTTTACCTTGAGAAACTTCCACTTGGTGTCCCCTCGCTACCTCCTGCCAGTAATGTAGCAGTCGGTCTGGATTTTCGTCTTCCTCCATGGTCTCGCCTTCTTCTTCGAGACTCCCGTTGCCAGAGTCTGACAGCTGGTCCTCCGAGAAAGACTCCAGGTCCTCCAGTGTGATCATCCCGTGTCGGTCGGGGCCGCTGCCGTCGCCACCACTGGGACCGCCGCCACTCATCTGGCAGCCACCTCGATCCATTTTTTCTTCGTAAGATTGGCTAGTACCTAATGAGAAAACTGCCTCAAAGGGATGAGCAAAAGTATAAATGCTGAAAATCACCTATCAGTCGTCTGAATTGACAATTTGTTCAAGCGCTAATCTTTTTCTTCTACGCACCGCGGTGTTTTGCTTGTCTAGATTAGGATAACCTTTACTTTCTGGTCGACAAACCAGGCGCTACTAAGCTTCACCGGACGCACATAGTCATGTTTGTATAGGAGACTTAGATATGACGTGAAAGATGTATTATCTTTCGCTGTGAGAACTTTAGAGCTGCTAAAAACAAAAAAAGTAGACGTCTCCTTCCTCATGCGAAGCACCGTGACGCTTCACTTGTCGTTGCCGGAGGTCAGTGCTATGTTTATAGAGCTGAGGGCGGGCCGTAAAACCACGTGATCCTGTGGGCTCCCACAACCCCCACCTCCTCTCCTCATACTCACCGAGACCCCTACCCGCACATATCCCAACCAACAGTTAACCTAGAAAGGTTTTTCTAATGGCAACGTTAACAAAAAGTGTGCTTGGATTGTTAAAATGGGTCTTAAACAGCGCTTTTATAGTAGTTTTCAAGTCTATTTACCGCTATTATTTACTTTGTAATTAACCTTGTAGTCTATATGTGACGTAGCTATATAATTAGGCTATGTATTTATTGTTTGCTTGCCAAAAGAGCTGCAAGTAATTTTTTTTTCTTCAGTTTTTAGGTGATTATAAAATTGCATTCTTGCTTAGTTAGTTTGTTCTGTAATTTATCAGAAAATCCTGAAAAAAAAAAGTCTTATCATCTGAAGTCCCCTAAGCACATGGTGACAGCATGTGGCTTGTTTGTGACTGACTATGACATCAAGGTTTTCAGTTACAGTAATTATATTAAAACATTTTAACTGACCTTTTAGCAATTGAAGATGAATTTCTAGTCTACTGTTATTTTTATTTTGATAACTTGTATTTTATTCATTTTAAATTACACTTATTCTCTTATGTCAGTGACATTTTAGTTTGGTTATATTTTTATGTATAGCTCTCTTGTTTGAAACACACATCTGCCTTGGACTATTTATCAAGTAATGTTTGATGAAAGAATTACTTTTTAGATTGGTATATAAAATGCTGTGTTTGTGTAATTAAGTTCTTTTCACTGTCTACTTTGGGTAATAACGTTTTAATGCATTTTTCTGTAACAGTAGCGGCTTTACGTTACATTACTGCGTGTAATTTTTTGCATCCAGATGCTTTAAGAAATTAATGATTTCCTTGATAACAGGGTTCCCAGTGGTAGACTAGCAAAAAGCATTAACTCAAGAATACACTCTTCTGCCTACAATTACATCTTTGCCCATGTAATTGGAGCAAGCTGTAAAACCAATAAAAGAGGGATACAAAAGCGTTTTAAATAACAATTCCATGTTTTCTTTGCTAAATCTTTTTAATAATTATTTTTAATCAATCAGTAGTCTTTCAGTATGGATGGTAAAAAAAATAATTTCCAGGCAGAGGATTATAAGCACACTCGAACTTGTGCGCTAGGGGACTGACTAGGCAGGATTTCCTCTGATCTGTGTCGCTGCAACAGCCCGCCACCATGCTGCACCCTTCAACAGGCACGTAGAGAGAGGACATTATATAATCCACTATAGTTGGTGTGGGAGGGTCTGTGTAAATACACTGAAAGGCACACCTACTATACTCTACAAGGGGGGGGGAGACCTGTGGCCCCTCCATGGCTGTGTCTTTCCACCTACACAATTGCTAGTTTTGTCTTTTCCCTCAAGTCTATTCATTATAAACCATTACAGCCAGATATGGATTCACAACAGTCGTCTTGTAGCAGCAGTGGTCTCATCAGCTGTCACATGGTTAACCATGCTGGAGCGTGTACTCTTCATTTAGCAGCTGGTTCTTTTCTCTTTGGACTTGCTCAAAAGTGTCAGTGATCCTAAGGCAAGCTTTACTATGCACACAAAAATACTCACACAGACACAGAACCCTTGATACACACACACAAACATACACACACCATGAAGACTTCTTCATTGTTTACATGATAAAGTAAGAGTTCAGTTTAGTGTAGGTTATGTTATTAATAGCTGCCTACAGACAGACTTTTGCACTGATTCCTCACAACACAGCTTCATGCCCCTCAACCAATCAACTGCTGACCCCCGCAGAGCACGCTCAGTGAGGCTGTCAACTACATTATTGTCATTTGGCCCAAGTTCTCTTTTACTAGCACTGGATAAATCCAAGTGCAATATCTACACCATCTTTTTATTTCTGTCCTTTGGAAAACATGTTTTTTTCCTCTCCGGATAGCGCTTGCCTTGTGGTGATCAAGGTGCCAAAAATACATATGAATTTAAGTTTGCAGTCTCACTTTGCAAACTTAAATCAGAATATTCATATCAAGCCCTTAACCTTTGCAAAGTAATTCTTTCAACAAAGTAAATCAGTGGATACCTTTGGAAACAAACTAGTCCTGACATTAATCATAAACTGACGCCAGTGTCAGCATTTCTACACAAGAGCAAGAATAAATGCACCTCATGATATGAGAATATCTGAGAGGTGGGAATCAGAGTGTAGTTAACAAGCAAACAAATAACAAACAAATATTACTTTTAGAGTAAACAGTTTGCTTTCAGCACATTCTGTTATTTCACTTCACATTCCAGGGAGCCTAAAACAGTGACCTCACTAATCTGGTTCTGTGTAATCTCATAATCTGGACCTGTGCACACATTTCCACACCGAGCTCCACCTGTCAGCCAACAAGCTGGTTGCTGCTTGTGGTCCTTTTTCTCGGCGTATAAAACAATAAGTAATTTTCTTGTAAGTTAGAAATAGATGAACATGATTAAGGACTAAAGTCTAAGGAACATACCGTAGATACAGTAAGAAATGCAGACACAACTTTGTTCCTCTTCACTGTCTTCACACTGACAGACTTCAAAGCTGCATGTTAATGTTTCTAGCACAATGTATTAGATATTAGCATTCTGCCATCTAAGCATAAAATATTACCCACACTAACTGGTTAGCGTTCAGCTATGTGAATAAAATTTTGTTAGTAGTGATAGATTGAAAGTCCGTGGAATGTTGCCCACACCAAATTTAATGGCAATCAATAAGTTCAATGGATGCATGGATGAAATAAGAAAATTATCACAGCTATGCTTTTACTGAGGCTTAAAAGTTCTGAGAAAAACATCTGCCTGTAGTTTATGACATTAAGCCTGCAGTGTCTGAAATCCTCATGCATTGTGTTCATCTGTCATTTTCCTCATCATTTTGCAGATGATATACTAATATATCACGGTTATGAAAAAGGTAGTACAACTGTTTAATCCGCACAATGTGTGTTCATTTACATCCACCGTCAGCACCATTCTTGTCATATTGCAGGCTGAGGTGCTGCTTAAACTTTATTCCACAACAATAGATTTCAGTGGCTTTATTAGTAAAAAGTAAAATAAAACTCTTAAGGCAATACATGGGGATATAAGAAGTACTTAGCTAGCCTTGTCAGCTTTTTGCTTGATTTTAATTTGTTTCCTCCTTTTTCTGAGCCTCTTATGTAACCATTTATAGAAAAGCCTTAAGCATTTTTCCTGCCCATCTGGTCTACCTTTGTCTGTCCCCAACACTACTTTAGACCTGAACTGTGCAATTAAATCGCCATTCAACTCATTTCTATTTTTAAAATTATGATTCAGTTATAATCATCTAACTGAGATGGTTCATTAAACTTAAATAAAGCAACTTTCTTGTGTGGCATTATACATTTTGTAAAAGTATATAAAATATATATTATATTTAACAAACAACATTTTAAAATAAAATATAGAATAAAAAAATTGTGCATTAGTACACATGCTGTGCATGTCTATTATTTGCATTTACAGTGCCTTCCGAAAGTATTCATCCCCCTTGGCATTCGTAAGGTTTTTTTGCCTCACAACCTGGAATCAACATGTTTCTCAGTGACATTTGATGTGATGGATCTGCACAAACTAGGCTACGTTGGTGAAGTGAAATGAGAAAAAAAATAGAAAAATGAATTTTTAATAAATTAAAATCTGAAGATTGGCATGTGCATAAGTATTTAGCCCCTTTGCCATGAAGCCCCTAAAACGTCCTGGTGCAACCAATTTCTGTCAAAACACACATAAATAGTGAAATGAAGTCCACCTGTGTGCAATCAAAGTGTCACATGACCTGTCAGTATAAACAGACCTTTGCTGAAAGGCCCCAGAGTTTGCAACACCACTAAGCAAGAGGCATCACACCAT
>VUQS01002219.1:33510-50200 GCA_015108495.1 Heterochromis multidens | reverse complement strand
TTCATTGGCTCCCTGTTAAAACCAGAATTGAATTTAAATTCCTTCTCCTTACATACAAGGTCTTGAATAATCAGGCCCCATCCTATCTTAAAAACCTCATAGTACCATATCACCCCAATAGAGCACTTTGCTCTCAGACTGCTGGCTTACTTGTGGTTCCTAGGATATTTAAAAGTAGAATGGGAGGCAGAGCCTTCAGCTTTCAGGCCCCTCTTCTGTGGAACCAGGTCCCAGTTTGGATTCATGAGACAGACACCCTCTCTACTTTTAAGATTAGGCTTAAAACTTTCCTTTTTGATAACGATATAGAGATATATATAAAGATATAGTTCGGGCTGGTAACTCTGAATCCTCCCTTAGTTATACTGCAATAGGCCTAGGCTGCTGGGTGCTTCCCATGATGCACTGAGCGTTTCTCCTTCTCTCACCTCTGTTCACTCACCATGTGTTTATACACCACTCTGTATTTAATGAGTTATTATTAATCTCTGGCTCTTCTCCACAGTGTGTTTGTGTCCTGTCTTCCTCCCCTCACCCCCAACCGGTCGCGGCAGATGGCTGCCCCTCCCTGAGCCTGGTTCTGCTGGAGGTTTCTTCCTGTTAAAAGGGAGTTTTTCCTTCCCACTGTCGCCAAGTGCTTGCTCATAGGGGATCGCCTGATTGTTGGGGTTTTTCTGTATTATTGTAGGGTCTTTACCTTACAATATAAAGCGCCTTGAGACGACTGTTGTTGTGATTTGGCGCTATATAAATAAAATTGAATTGAATTGAAAGTCTATTGCAGGGCTAAGGCTGTCCATGTCTGTGTCCACAACAGAGTTTAATTAAGGCTTAACACAAAGAAACTGACAACCATTTACACTTGTGTTCACACCTACACTAACAAACATGTCTTTCGACTGCAGGAGGAAGCCAGAGTACCTGGAGAGAACATGCAAATTCCACATAGAAAGGCCCCAGCCGGCTTGTAGATTTGAACCCATGACTCTCTTGCTATGAGACTACAGTGCTAACCACTGTACTGCCCAAAATAATGAGTAATTAACTTGTACAGAGCAATTGCAAAATAGACACAGACTGGGATTCTTATGACATCTGACTCATGCCAGCTCTCACTAATCCTATTGAGATGTGACACTGAATGATGAGATCCTCTGTGGAAGTCTCCATATACTGTCCGTGCTAGGTAAGTTAGCCATGTGTTGCTGGCTTTCCACCTGCACAACTGTGCATTTATTTACTGGGGATTATTTATCTGAAGTCCAGGAGCGGGACTCCACCCCAGACACTCCCCTTCCTGTTGTCCGCCAATAAATACCTACTTGGCCCACACAATTATTTGTTCTGGTTTCTGTGCACCACCCTCCCTCCCTCTTTGTCACCCACTCTCATGGTTATCAGGTGGATCTGCCAGGCCTGGGATTAACCGCCCATGCTAAAGGAAACCTTCTCTAAATTGCAGCCTCTGGCCTGGCTTATTTCTTCTTATTCATGCGTCATCTTCATTATCAATTAATGTTTTGTATTTGCATTAGGTATTGTAGTCTGTGTTAGTGAGTAGCACATTTTATCCCACCTGTTTGTTCATTTAGAGGTTGCAAGGTGTTGCTAACTCATTTTTTTACAGTTTAAATCTAAAATTAATCCCAGATAGTTGATTCTGTACTGTTTTTTTGCAACAAGTGATTTGGAAGTTGGAGGCACACCTCCCCAATTAACAATTAGCAATAACCATTACTCCAGTTTAACATGCTTAACTTCCTAGTTGCTCATTAAATAATGAATTTGGAAGGAAAACAAGAAAAATCAGATGTAAGATTGGCTATTTGAAGAAGACAGAGTTCTGCAGTAACAGGTTTTTTTCAGCAAACAAGCTTGTTGTCAGTGAAATTTTTGCAGTCGCTGAGCTTTGTGGATTGTCCTCTGAGTTTTGAATGCACAGTGTGAAAACTATTTTACACTCTCTCTTTTCTTCAGAGTGACAGCGTCATGCAGCGTGAGAGGAGTAGATGGACCACGTTTGGGAATCAGGGCAGCAAAGATCAGCACAGGATCATTAGTCACATTGTTGCCTGCATTTGCACAATAGGCCGATTGGTGTTATTCCTGCTGGTTGTGTCCGTGCAGCGAGATGGGGAAGCAAAAAGAGAGGGGAAGGGTGTGATAGGTTCAGTGTTTGCAGTGGTGAGGGAGAGGTTTAGTGAGTTACTGAGGGATTTGGAGCAAACTGACCAGCAAGTGAAAGAAGATTGAGAAGGTTAGCATGGAAAGGATGAAGATGTAAAACGGCAGACAGAGGGAGGGAAAGGGACGGCAGGACAAACCTTGAGGTACTGAGATTTAAGTGTGTGTCCGAACGAAGCGAGTGTCCAAGGCAAGGGGTCATTTAGGATCCAGGTCAGGGGTCAAAGGGGAAGAAGGGGTAAAGAGGGACATTCTCACATTAGGAACAAAAAAGGGAAGGTCTATAAGTGTGTGCATTTTAAAACACAACTATAATGTACGTCTTCTTTTGCAAATAGTATGTGTATAAATAAGGTACTTGTGTACATGAGATTTTTTCTGCATCATCACGCGTACACATCAGGATATTTTACCTTCTTGAGTTTCTTTGTCTTGGCTTCAACCTCCTGTTGCAGAGAAGTGAAAGTCTCTCTCAGCTCCAGCGTCTCGTCATCCTGAATCAACATTTGCTGCTGGATCTCGCGCTCCTTACGTGTCTGAAAGCAGAGCAAATGTCACCCTGGTATTTTGTGGATTACCCTTAGCTCTGGAGTGTTTTTATTATTTCAGGCTGCAGAAAACGCTCCTTTCCGTAAATATTATTCCTAAGTTGTTAAATGTATGCCTTAAGCATGGACTGTGCAGCTGCATTGGGTGAATTAGTGTACTATCATATCTAACGGTAAAAGTATCTAACTACTTTTTAGTTTGAACATTGCAAACACTGGTTTACCTGCTCAGTAATTTCCTGCCTTTTCATCTCCAACATCTTCTGCTGCTCATTGGTGTGATCTATGATGTTCTTTCCACCAACCAGCAGCTTGCTCTCCATCGCCTAAAAAGAAATAAATAAAAAATCGAACAATATTTTGATTAATATTTCTGAATCTATTGTATTCTGTATTTATAATGTCTGTTAAATGCCACACATCCTGCAGGGGTGTCGAGGATCACAAGAGCAGATTCTGTATGTAAAAATCATTAAACACCAAAAGTTTAAAAGAACACATTGACACCATCATGTAACAGGATCTGCTTCAGCTTCAAACACTAACAGACAGCATTTGCTATCACATGTAATTAGGAAAGTGTCCTTAAATGAACCAGTCTTTCACCAGCTGGTGACTCCACTGAGCTTCACTGGTTTTTTTATTACTTCAGAAAAAGGTCAGGCTATAACAAGAAAAGGGTCAAACCTTTTGAACGTAAGAGAGCACTTTATTGATTGGGAAATGTTAGACTGTGGCGATATTATATATGGATCAGCTTGTAAGGATGCAAATAGAAGCTTGATGTTTAAATAATAAATCAATATTTTAGTGTGTGCTGATAATCTACCAATATCAACAGATTAACTAGATTAATTAGGTTTGAATAATTTTGTTCAGTTCATATCTGGTCTTAAGGCAGATTTTTCAGATGTGGATTTTAGGATTTTAGGACTGTTACAGAAAATTATTGATACACGTTTCAGATACTTGCTATTTTGGTCATCATTTTTATAGTATGTGTGAGTAGTACATAACAATAGTAGATATTAGCAGGTATAACACTCCTGTTATCAAAATAAATCAAGGGCTTATTATCCGATTTTCAACCCTCACCGGCAAAAATTGAATGCTGATGGAAATAAAGAACTAGAAAGTGTGTCTTCTTCGCCTTTGAAGCTATTCGAGGTCAAAATAAGTTCATCTGGACATTAAACAGTGGAGTCTTTGTGAGTGTTTGTCAGCGCAGACTTTGTGCTGATGAGGCAGACGGACGCTGGAGGTTGGCAGCTTAGCATCGGCATGACGACACACGCCACAACAAGCTGAGCTCTGCTGAAACTCTGCGGAGCTTTGGACACGAATCACAAGTATGTCAAAGTAGAGCAGTACAAGATTTCTCAGAAAAATATGTTTAAGCAGGACATTCCTTGAGATTAAAATTTCTTTTTCAGGGGTTACCTGGCCAAGAAAGCACACTGTAACGACAGCATCAATGTCAGGACCTATCCTCTAGTTACACCGATGGTACGTGTCCTCCTACAACTGCACAAGCTTTGAGCTTCACACAACTGGACTAACTCTTCTTGTGGTCTTTCCAACCCAAACAACCACGGTGACTCGTTTGCAGACTTCCAAGGATAGAACGTGTTTCTGAAAACCTTTGAGGCAAGAAATAAGGCAAGAAGGCACCAAATCTGTCTTAATTTCAGTTCAATTTTATGCAAATGCAGAGCGGGCAACTCAATGCCGCATTGCTCTAAACACAATGTGGCACTACCAGAATGCATTGCATGACTACTTGCATCGACAGAAAATAGGAAGCATGGAAATGCCATATCTTGTGGAGATGTAATCAAAGAGTTTTACATGTTTAGTTTTTAGTGTTTCAACCACAGACGGATGGACTGATGTGACACTTTGTGCAGACACTCATATCCCCATCAGGATTAACTGTAATAACTTTGTTGATCTCTTAAGCTTTGATCTTAACCAACATCTATCTCTTTGGTTTGATAATGTCTGAACATTTTTTATTTATACTTTGTTTTAAAGTTTGCACAGGGGCAGTGTCATGTCCCTGGTATTCAGTTGATTTTGTTGTGTTTGTATTTCTAGTTTATCCTGGCTTCTGTGCTCCCCTGTCTCTGTCATTATGCTTATTTTAATGCATTCTTCATGTCTCATTGTCAGTTATGTCTTTTGGTTACTTCTTGTTTTACTAAGGTTTGTTTTCTCTTGTATCTTATTTTGGTTTTACTTCCTGATTCTTTTCATTTCCTTCCTTTGTGGGTGTTTGCCCTCATTACTTTCACCTGTTGTTTGATTGTAGCTTTAATTGTAATTGCTTAGCAATTAGTCTGAGTGAATATACACTGATCCGGCATAACATTATAACCACCTGCCTAATATTGAGTTGTTCCCTCTTTTGTTGCCAAAACAGCTCTGACCCATCGAGGCATGGACTCCACTAGACCCCTGAAGGTGTGCTGTGGTATCTGGTACCAAGATGTTAGCAACAGATCATTTATCTAATAATATCGACCTTTTTCATAGTAAAAATAAAGAATATAAAGAAAAAGGCAATAAATTAAATCGCAGAATGCATACAAAAGGCAAGATATAAACATTGCACATTCCAGAAACATTAAAATCATACAATAAAAATTTAATAAATCACAAAAAGCACAACAGTCATGGCACCTGTCATGTCTGCTTCCTTTCTAGTTTTCATTTCTACCTTTAAAATGAGAAAATATAAGTTGCAAATATCATGTGTGTCTAACTTTGTGCCTTACAAACTCATTATCATTTCCAGCCTCTGATTACAGCTTTTCTGGTTACTGTAGACATTAAAGCCCTGGGGCCACAGTGATGTAATTTTCAAGTCTTAAAAATCACACACATACTCATCATTATCTGGCTTCCTGCTCTAAAGGAAAATTTAAGTAACAAGATTGTACAGGAAGAGAGGAAAAGAGAAATAAGAGCCCACAGATGGACAATGTATTGGCCATATTCCAGGATACAAAAAGACAGTGTGTGTGTGTGTATATGTCAAAACTGTGCAGCCTCTATGGTTTTCACTGTCTACTGGGCTGTATGGGTGAGCACGAAAACACACTCTTAAACCCATGCAGAGGACAGTGGAGTCCTTCAGAGGGGATGCGTCTGCAGCAGGTTTCCACAGAAAGCCTCTTTGTTTCGAGCTGTCTTTGTGTTTGGTGTGTGAATGTGTGCGCGTGTGTGTGTGTGAGTGCTTTGGGTTTGCTGTGCTTTGTGTTTTGTCATATTCTTTCAGCTTCATTAAAGGGCTGATTCATGTCAGGGATTTTCCCTCTCATGCATCCTATGTCTCCCCTCCATGACAGGCTAGTTGGATCCCTTATACACAGGCTTTATGATGCAGCCTGTGAAACTGTTGGTAACTTAAATGGCAACTTGGAACTTTGCATTTAATTCAAAGTTTCACTTTTACTGTTTCATACATCATCCACTAATCTAGCAAAAGAAAAAAAATCATGTTTTAGCTTAATTTAAAGTGGCAAAAACCTTTAAATCTAAATCCAGGGTCCTCAAAGTATTTCCCATGGGCACTTGGACATTTCATTCATCCACAGTTCATGTTGATATATTATATAGTTGCCCAGGGAGCATTTCTCTCCAATATCAACCCTTCTCTTCTACCAGTAATTACACACTAACCCTTCTTAACATTGACAAATACAGCTGGTGTTAAGAAACGTTAGAGCCACCTCACTAACAATTAAAAAAATTATAAACCAACACAAAAGAGACACATCACAAGCACTGATGAAAGTGTTTAGTGTGTTCCTTTGTTGTCTGGGCAGAAATGAATCATGAATTTTGTGAACCAGGAAGTAAGTGCTGCTGTCCCAACAGAATGGCTACCTGCATGTAAATTGGTTCACTATAAGCTTCCCTTTGATTGTACAAGTTTTCTGCCACAATTTATAAAATCTCCCAGAAAAATTAAGGCTCAATTGTGCAACCAAAACAGGAAGAGGATAGCACTGTTGTTTTTTCTAGCTTTCCCCTGATAGTCCAGAGGCAGATGATTGAATTACTCCAATACCTGACAAAAGAAAAAGAGAGTAAATTAATAACAGACTGTAAGTAAAACAAGCATGAACCTGGGATGGGCCTTCACTGGATGGTGAGGGCTGCAGATTTTGAGAGGGTTCAGAAGTTACATTCAGATCATTAAACAAAAAAACCTAGCTGTTATCTGCTTATTAGCTGAATACAAGCGGGTTTTCACAGTGGAAGGCGGTCTTTACAATTGGGTGCCGGGGGGGGAGGGGTTTGTGGTGAATTGTTGTCTATTGCCACTTTGATTATAAAAAGCTCCACTGTGAGCCTCAGTGGGTTCATGAAACTGTGTCAAACCCCAATTACATTCATTCACAAATATAACAACATCCAATTAAATTGGAACAATGTTGGTGTATACAGTGCATAAATGCTGGTTAGCCTAAATACAAACAGCCTGCAAACACTGACAGGAAACAAGTGTGTTTCTCCTGCACTGATTTCCAGGCATAAATTAAAATTAAAGTATAGAAAAAAACCTGAGCGTCACACCCTGATGAAAACAATATTTCCATCGGCTTCACAATAGATTGCCACCCTTTTCCTGAACTTGAAGCATCTTTAGCAATCAGACCTAACAGGAATCACATCTTTCAGTTGCACTTACGACAAGGAAAAGTGAGGTTTATCTGTGAGTTCAAATATACAGAGAGCTAAAAAGTATAGAGTCAGCAAAAAAGCAAAGGCAGACATTTTCCATGAGCCAGAGTCTATTTTCAAGGTAATGATCTAAAGGTTAACAGCCTAAATATAATGCTCACATGTCCAGCTCTGCAGTGGTTATTTAACATTTGAATTATACTTGTTTCTAACAGCGTGACCAATTTGCGCATTAGTTAGTGTTAGTGTAGCTAACATTTATCTCTTTCTATCATCACAAGAAGACAGCAGCTGCGATCTGAGTTTTCAGATCATCTTTCCCCTCATTATAATTTCCCTCTTTCATGGCGTGAATGCTGTATAAGCAACTTCCAGCAGCAAATTTCATGTCAACAGTTAGATTACCATCTGACTGTTAACATTTCATAGCACTTTTAATACAATGTCTCCATTGAAAGAATGTAACTGTAATAGAGGATTAGGAATGAGTTCTAAAACCTGGACATCAGTTTGCCGCTTCTCGCGTCTAGAAGTTGGTTTTTTTTAAAAATAGATTTTAGTTCGATTCTTGAATAACATCTGTGGTTAACACACGTTTCTGGCATCTTCACATTTTGTTCATAAAATCATCAGTAAATTAATTTAGAGGTAAGATATTTGCTAACAAGTGACTAAATAAGACTAAGCTGTTTAGGACATTGAATGTCATCACAGGAGGAGTTTAGTGCTGGTGGCATTAAAGTTAATGGAGCATGGTGTAGTTTGTTTACAGCCTGATGTTAGCATTTTACTTATTATGATTAGATTTACGCTCCAAAGAGTTTAGTTTCTGCAATAATCCAGAAGCCTGAGGGAAAATCCCTGGCGTTTTGCAGAGGGAACCAGGGTGATGCTGTCTTCTCGTTTGGCCTAGAAAACAGCGTAATTTCAGTTGCACTCTATTCAGGTGAGTGAGGTTAAAGGAACAGTTCAATTTATTTGGGAGCTACACCAAATAATATGAGGTCAATACAACTCCTGTGTCTGTGTGTGAACAATGATGATTAAGTTAGTTTACTATAAGTAAAAAGGATATAGCTAAACCTCTAAAACCTCTAAAACTCACAAGTTAGTATTATCCATCTCATTTATTTAATCCATACACAAACAGCTCCTCGTAGAGACTTGAGAGAAATATCAGTCTTCTCATGAATAGGCATATCTTCCAAAGTAATCCCTTCAGGTCATTACAGTCAGTATCTTCTGACTAAACCTTTCAATCTTTGCGATGTACATGCAGAATGTTCAGTAAATCGCTATATATTATTCTACAAAAGTAATTTAAAGGATAAGAAAGGAAAGTCAGTTAAGGTTAAAACACTATCTTTCAAATCCTTGAGTTAACTTTTCTGATTTAAGCTGGTGAAACAAAGGGTGATGATTTAAAGAAGGCAGGAAAACAGGAAGAGGAGGTGGGGAGGAGGAAGATGACTCAGGGTAGAGTCTAAATGACCTTCACTCAGATGACAGTCGACTCACTGGAGTCACTGGAGTCATGATTCTGTTTCCAGACAGCCAGGCAGATCAAGGTTTCAGTCTGACACACTTTAAAGGACATCATATTGACTTACACTCATTTCATGATTTATCCTAACCATAACCATAAAGACTACATGCTTAACCTTAGCTGAAACCTAACCTTATACTAACATTAAATCAAATCTTTTTCCCAAAATTAAATGATGATGACTTGCTCTGTCACCTCCCAAAGGGAAGTTAGAGTAAACAGTAAACAGATTCAGATTCCTGTCTCTGGAACACGAGTAATACAAGCAAACACACACAGCAGACACCGATTTGTCCATCATGCCATTATAAACCTTTCTATAAAACTTTGTGCTTTAAAAGGCCTCCGGTCAGAGGCTGCAGTTCATGGATGGCTTGTACCTTGAATTTTAATCCGATGGAAGTGAGTTTGGTCACTTGGTTTTTGTACAAATCCAAAAGGGAACTCCACAGATTGTTACCTAGGGTAATAATGCAGCTTTTATGAAAATGCTCTTCAAACCTTTTTGCTTCCAGCAGGAGGTGTGTGAAACCTGATAAACTGCCTGAAGTGACCTCACTTAAGTTAGCGTCGGTCAGGTCTAAAGTCTAAAAACACAAAAAACCCTTTGCGATGTGCACATAGACTGTATATAAAAGATAGAAGAAGCCATTGTGACATCACTCATTGGTTTGTGGACCATTTTGAAGCCTAAAGTTTGGCATTTTGACTTCTACCATCCTATTTTCTTTTAAAAACCAGATGTGATCATAACTGGATGAGCGCTTTCAGAGACATAAGACGTCTGATATGTTTCATATCTGCGTGTTTTACAGCGTTTGTAGGCGACACTCCTGAGGAATTATAAGTGAGAGACATGGCAGTCAAAGAATCCTGAACTGAATCTGTGAGAGAATTATGTAAAAGCAAAGATGGTGATAGAAGTAAAACTTCCAGGCGCAAAAAGCTTTTTAAAACCACATTTAAGGGCAAAGATTTTAACCAGGTTTGACGGGTTACTGTATACATTCAGTTTTTTGTCCATTATGTAGCAAGTTTGTTTTAGCAAGTTTTTAGCAAGACTTGATTCTAGAAGGACTCTGTTGTCAGCTAAGGCTAAGCACACTATCTTGGTTAGCAAGGCACATCTGTAAATCACTTTGATAATAAACGGCTAGTGAAAAACAAGGCTTAAACAAAATATATTGGAGAAACTGGACAGCCAACTCCATAGAGTCTCTTTTAGTGCAATTTAATATAAACAAGACAAAACAGCACTCATCTATCTTTTAAATCTAAAAATACACAAATTTAAGCCTTAATAGAATTTATAGTACAGTCAAACTAAGGAAAACAGTAGTTGGAGACCACAGCACAACCACAGTTATAGCGACTGTGTGCAATAAACTTGTAGTCTCATTGCCTTTGAAATGGTTGCCTCGAAAACGGGGACCAAGTCTGTGACTACTTGCAGTCAGTTGCCATCTTCAAAGCTACTTTGGTGCATCAAGACAGCAATAAGACGAAGTCAGTTTGTGATTGAATGGGGTCAATTTGGCAGTTACATGCAATCTGTTTGTGATAATACACATATTCACTGTGACGTATTGGGGAAAACTGCAAATCTGTTGCCATCTTCATACATAGAAATTCACACTAACTTCTTAAATTCAGAGTGCAGCCAGAACCTCATAGATAGTGATGTAGTTACTGCAGCAATTTAACTGCAAAATGACACAGGCACTCGGTAACCTTGCTTTTATACAGGAATGTAACCAGAATACAACCAGCTGGCAACCAGTTGAGTCAACTCCCCTATTGCAAAGAGATGAGTTGCACTCATCGACTCAGACTGACTCAGATTTATTGCAGTGTGTTGGCAATCTGTCTGCATTGATTGCATTGAATTAGATGGCAATAATTTGCAAAACTTCGCCAATCAGCGAATTGGACTGCAGTTGTTTGGAGACAGGTTGTGCGACTGCCTTGCAATCAAAGTGGTCACTCAGAGGTTGAGGGTGTTGCATGCTCAACATCTGAGTGACCAGCTGGTGGATACAACTACGTCCAATTGGTCGTAGGTTGCTTATTTTTACTCTAGAGTGACTGAGACACTAAACAACTGAAGTATATACAATGTCTCTTACACATTTCATGAAAGGAGAAATTAGCCACAAAGACTGAAGCCGTTTTTTGTACCAGGCTGTAAACATGTTTGATTTTGCTGTAATTTTGGTCATTTTAACATGGGAGTCTGTGGGGAATGATTTGGTTTTAAAGCCAGCCTCAAGTGGCCAGTAGAGGAACTGCAGTTTTTGTCACCATGGCTTAAATTTTGAGATCCAGAGGTTGCTACTTAGTTTTGACAACAAAGATGAACATGCATGGAAAAATATACAATATCTCTGGTTCTGCTGTTTAAATTTAAATTTCTTTGATTACTAAATCAGCAGAAAGCTTTTCCACAATAATGATGCTTTAACAAAAAATGTTTTTAGTACTTATAGTTGATTTATCTGTCAGCAAGATTACCAGAAACTGCAGAATTTAAAGAAATATAGTGGAAAGGAGGGGAGTCTGCAGGAGGATGCTATAGAAGAAAACTGAAGCATTTATAAATGCATTACACTCAGAGTGTGTGTGTGAGAGTGCCAGCCTGCACACTTGTTTATGGATATATAATCTGCGTGCTCAGATTCTTCTGGCTGTGACTGATCCATTTGCTGATGGGAAAGTAAAGAGAATGGGAAGTGTTGCACATTGAGCTGGCTCATCGGCATCAGCCAGCCAATCACAGCAAGGCCGGGGCCTGCTGGGAGCGACTGGGCTATAAATACAATGTGACGACAACAGGTCTCACTGTGCAGCAGAAAGACAGAAATCCTACTAGGCAGACACACAAGCAGAAGAAAAGAGGGAGAAGTAAAAAGAAAAAGACACTGAGCATGAAAAACAAAGGTTGGAAAGAAGGGGGAGCAAAGGTCAGGACATCTCTGAGAATCTGTTTTACATTAGTCCCGGTCGATGCAAAAACCACTTAAACAGCCACGAGTTGAAGCCTCAAATGTCATTAGTTTGCTCTCCATCCATCATCAACTGCATCCAACAAACACAGGAGGCAGATCCAGTAAATGCCATGCAATCAGCAGAACACAACCCACCAAAGTCTATTTTGCTGCAATACAGAAATACAGAAGTACAAATCCATTTAGTGATTTGACTTATTTTTCTGTTTAGGTAATAAAATTTCATAATAAAAGCCACAGACATTCATATCTGACAATCAGTTTCTTCAAATGTTCCTATTGGTTGATATATATTAACATAGATAATTAAAAAAAACACTGTCCACTGTCAGTCCAAGCTCTGAAATATAGGATTTATTAGGAGCAAAAAGGGTGATGATAAAAATATTTGAACTGTAAAATTGTGCAGGATGCACCTGCCATCTTGTATCAGGAGGAGTATAACAAATTCAATGTGGCATTTCTTTCTTGGTGAAGGGTGCTGCAGATTTTTGCAGGAAGATTAAAGCAACAGTTCAACATTTGAAGAAAAAAACAGCTGCTCGACTCTTAAATGGTACAAAGAAAAGACGTCTCAAGAAGCCGCGCCAAAATGGATCACAAATAAGTGTGCCTGTAAAGCACTTTGGGTCAACTTCTGTTGTTTTTAAATGTGCTATATAAATATAACCAACTTGACTTACTTGGATTCCTCCCGAGGGTCAATGAGAAGATCTCTTGATAAATATGAAGCTCTAGCTTAGTTTTGCTTAAGAAAAACACAGTTTTTTAATGAATTTATTAAAAGAGAAATAATGTGTTCATGTGTGAGCTTTAGTGATACTTTTGCTTCATATCTCCTATCCAGGTACTGATCTTAAGTAGCTCTAAAATCCTCCTATCAGTGGCACTAATAAGGCTCACTAGTTAACACACTGTATCTCTTTTGGTATATTCACACAATGAGGAAACAGTCTTCTTGTCAAGATAAGCTTTTCATCTATCAGCGACAGCAGCATGTTTTCCAAAAAGTTAAACTGCATTTGAATGAAAAGACTGATATCTGGATAGTAAACAATGAAGCTGCTGAGTAGTCTAGTGTAGCAAAAAGGAGTTTGCAGTGGTATCAAAGTCCTGCTAACACTGCCACTAAATCTTACTAATTAACAGATTATATCTCTTTCTGCAAAATCATATAAGGCAAAAACAGTGTTTCTGTTAAGCTTAACTAAGCTACCTGATATCTGGACAGCAAATATAAAACTTCAAAATGCCTAAAGTCTTTTTTCTGCTAAGCGTAATGGTCGTTGACTTCAACTTTGAAACATCAAACTAAAGCTTCACTTATGATCACCGCATTAGTTGTTGCACACGCCAACTGTGACCATATCACAGCCCTGCAACCATTTATACTAGCACTTGAGGTGCTTGTCATGACAGATAGATCACAACTCAGAAAAAAAAAACATCTGCCCTCCCCACCCATCAGCTCTGGCATTGTAAAACTATACAGATACTAATGTGAATAATAAAATATATAAAGAAAAGAAAAAGACTAACAAGAGGAGCCTATAGAGATTTTACAGAGCTCCTCTTGGCACAACAGTGCATTCAGATCATGATTCTGCTTGCTAAAGCTGCCAGACAGGACAAAAAAAAGACAGAAAAAACCATCTGAATTAGAGCTGGTTTAGGACCAGAGAAGTCCAAACAGGAACCAAAACAATCACTGAGCTTTTTTCAAAGATTTCTATAGAACATTTCATCTTTTCGAGCTGTTGCAGCATCTCCCTCTCTATAATCCGACATCACTATGCCTCTGCACCGAAGAACGACTGAAATGGCAGTAAACATGACGCGCTCGTGCATACCTGTCTCCAGTTGTGACATCACTTCTGGCGACTACAGCATATGTAAACAAAGTAGCTCTGCAGTTTTTACACCAAATGCCTTTCCTGACACAACTCCAAGGGTAATTTATGTCTCTGGTTGGAAACAAACCAGCAATCTTCCGCTTGCCAACCAAACATGTTAACCACTACACTAAACTGACACTAGCACAAGCTAAGTGTATTCTTTAAAATAGAGACTAAAAGGCGAATGCATGTAGCGATTTGTTTTAAACTAATTTTGACCTTAGATGTCATTACATGGATTATATAAAACTATTTAAATTCATTATTTATATGCTTCATACACCTCATGTTACATCACATTAGCAAAACATTAAATCTCTTGTATATCTTAAGTTGCGATTTTCACTTTCTGTGCCGTGTAAGATGACATATATTTAATATTCGATGTTTACGTGCAGACATTTCTCTCTCTCGCTCTCTGTGAGTGTTTTCTCTAATGATCCCATGACACACATATTCATGTAGGCAAACAGACACACATGAAAACACACATGGACACACACAGAGTTGATTCATCAATATTTCAATGATGCAGCCTTCCATGCTGAAAGATGTAGAGCAGAGATGAGCTCGTTCGGTTATCAGCCTCACACACACACACACACAGGCCTCTGTCTGCCTATTCAGGCTTTTTCCTCCTCTAATTTGACAGGAAGGCAGCTATATAAACAGGAAACACCATTATTCTATCCATAAAGCTGCGTGTGTGTGTGTGCAAAATACATTTTTCATGCTTAAACGGATACTGTGGAAAGCTGATATGTACATACAGTGTGTGTATGCACATGTATGTGTGCATCTATGTGTGAGCGTTATGCTGACGATAGTTCCCATGAGGCAGCCGGTATTGTTGTTCACCACGCGCTCTGATTGGCTGAACTTCAGCTGGCAGGATGGAGAAAAAAACTTAATGCACATTAATTTCCTTTGATAACAAAAGACAGAATAGAAGATATGTAATGGGATAAATTAGTTCATGCTTATGTGAGCACTGAGCTAGAAACTATAAGCACGTGGTTCGAGTTTCAATTATTATCCTGCTTCAGGCCAAGTTGTCCTCCACTGTTTCCCACAAAGCCTGACGATGCAAAGTCTATTTTAGGTTTCCTCCAAAAGGAATCAAAAGATCAAGAGTGCCAACAGAGAAAGAGCCCAGTGTTTCCTAACACAGACTTTATCTGGGCATCTTGCCATGGAAGAGTTTTTATTCTTAGATTCAGCTTAGTGGATTCACACTCTTGAGAGCAGACTGCTAATAAAATTTTCTGTTAACACAAGTGAAAACAACAGTTTGCTCTAAATTTGCAGTTACTGGTGGTGATTTCTTTAAACTGAAACTTCAGACATTTACATGGAGATGCATGTAATTGTCCTATTTGCTGCGCTGCTTTTCAGAGAAAGCAGCATGCAGAAAATTACCAGCTGAAATAGCAGACGAGGCAGTCTGCAATAATCACTGCTGCATTAACTTACTCTGAGGTCTAACCCATCAAAGGGGTAGGTCTAAAACTTACCTTATGTGTTTTGGAGAAAGAAAAAGGTATTTTATTTTATTTTATAGAAAGAAATGTGTGTTAGTTTGAATGTTAACTTTGAACATTACACATCTGAACGAATGGGTTTAGGGAGTAAGGGTTAGGATTTGATGATGACTTTCACCTCTCAGGGTCAAAGAGAATTTTACAGGGAAGAGGACAGTATAGAAAGAAACTGAAGAAAAGGAAAGTTTAATCAAGATTTAACTGAGGCTCAAAGTTCACTCGATTTTGGAAAAAGCAGTTACAGAAATAATGTCACCATAAGAATCCTTTAATATCTGTTTTGGGCTTTCAGTCATATCAAACAAGCTTCATTAGGTTATGAGTCATAAAAATACAGAAACACAGCTTCCTGGTCTGAAAAGTGACCACCAAGATGCTGATGATGGAAACGGCTCATCTTGAGCCTTCAAAACAGGACGTCTCAAACCAATGGTGACGTCATGGTATCTCCCTCCATCTTTTGTACTCTCTATGGGTGAGACAGTTTCCTTTGAAGATGAAACAACCTGAACTTTTCTTTTTTTTACATAAAATAAAAGCTGGTCCAAGTAGTTTAATATATTTCAAAAACTAACAGAAACATGAAATAAGAAGGGCAGAAAAAAAATGTTGAGATCTCTGATGTGAGAGAAGTAGGAAGAGGAGAGACTCTGCAGTTTTGACCCAGAAAACTGGATCTAAGAATAGTCCACTGGAGGGTCAGTCATAGCAACCTCCCGAAGAGAAGCTGCTGCTCAGCATGAAGCTCTCAACAGCAGCTCACTGTTTCATAACAGCACGAATCAAAAGCTGCACCCTGTTTAGGTTGGTAAAGAAATGTCAGAGTAAGGTGAGCTTAACTGGAGTTAAAGGGTGAGAAAACATCTATTTCATTAGACACAATGGGACGTTTCACGCACAAATCCATGATTTATCAATATTTTCGAACCTGAATTTGTTCGTACTTTATGAACAAATTTAGAAGTCCTCTGACCATGCGTATGAACAAACGACAGCCTGGCTGCCTTAGGAATTTAAACACATCTTTAAAATGAATACTACTACTACTACTGGCTTTATCGTTACTGATAAAGACCTTCCACATGGCCATTAATGCTACACCAAAGTAATTAAAGATAAAAAATTAAAACTTGGAAAAGTTCTGCTTTTTTTTTTTTTTTTTTTTAAAAATAGTAAAAAATTTAAAAAAAAAAAAAAATTATTTTTTCTTTTTTTTAAAAAAAAAATTTTTAGTTTTTTTTTTTTTTTTTTTTTTTTTTTTTTAAAACCAGGAAAAGCC
>VUQS01002219.1:20609-33490 GCA_015108495.1 Heterochromis multidens | reverse complement strand
CAATGAAAAAAAATTTAAAAAAAAAAAAAAAGGATATTTTCTGTGAATTAACAAAAACTTTCAGTTTTATAATTACAGGACAGTCAATGAGCTACAGCTACCAGAACTCTTTCTGTAATTTTTACACGTTTATTTCTTACAATTTAAGCCCAAAGAGTCATGCTGACAGATTTCTTTCATTTACTACAGCAGGATTTTTTTTATCATGTAGAAAAAAAAACTGAGATGTCCTGTTGAAATTGGATTTCTTTTTCTTATAATAAGATATCTCAAGGATTAAATGTGTAATTCAACTTCTTTACACTGACAGAAAGGGGTGTTTCACTGGTCTGGCCCACTTAAGATCAAAGTGGGCTGTATTTGGCCCATGATGTAAAATGAGTTTGGCATCCCTGCTCTAAGACATTAGAAAGACATAAAAAAGAAAAAGGAGAGGACAGGAGATAGAGGCATATCAGAGGCTAAAATTATAAAGATTTGCATGAAAAATGGGGCTTTGTTAACTGTCCATGAAGGATAGTTCACTAGGAATTTGATATAAATTAAGTATTTTATTCCTCATTTTCAATAACATCACACACTGATGATATTTTTCTGTTAGCATCAAGTGAGCTAACATGGCTTGTTTGCTCATCCACAAAAACTTAAACCCAAGTTATAAATTAAACATTTAATCATCTACACAAGTGTGAAACCTATTTAATGTGTAATCAAAATTCATGAAATCAAATATGCACATCTGGCTAATTGCTATGACAAAGGAGCTGAGAAGATTTTGAGAAACTTTAATTTTGTGAGTCGCTTGTGTGCAACATTTTGTGTGCAGCTTTCTGCTGATTTTGGATGTTCACATGTGCCACAGAAAGTGTTTACTTGGTTTTAAAATGCTAAAGATGCAGCACATCTGTGCAGTTGTGAGGCACAGATGCTCGTTCAAACTTCAGAGACTGTTGTACCAATTAAAATGTGACCATGTGGGTAAATACTGTCAGGAAATCTTTTTACATTAATTTATTTTAAACAATTCAAATAGATCTGGAGTTGTGCTTACTGGCTATCAACTAATTAGGTAACCAAGTCTGTGGAATAAAGAATAAGGACTAAAACAGAGCTACATCAGTGAATAATAATAATGGAGTGGACCACAGCTTCACCCTCACACCCAGCTCTCTCTTTACCAGGACAGCTTTAGCCCTGTGATGGACTGGTGGCCTGTCCAAGGAAAACCACATCTCTAACTAGGTGCAGTTTGTCGGTTTGTGACTCTGGTCTGGACCTTCATTTTTATGTGACATTCAAGAATAAAGCTGCATTTGACTGATTCTTGCATGAAGACTAATGCCTTTCATTGGGAATCACTGTAGGAAACCTTCACAGGACACCTTTACATTTGCTTTTCCACCAGGACATGCACATCACTTGCCAGGATAGTCTTTATATAAAAGATACACTAAGGCTGGCCAGTCTCATCATCCGCCTGTGGATGGGGTTACATGCACCTATTACTGTAGCTTTATCATGCACCATGTGTGGCCTAATCACAAATGGTAAATGGACTGGTACTTACATAGTTTTTTTTAAGCTAAAATTCACACACTCACATGAATATAGTATCAGGGACAACTGGGGGTTCAGTATCTTGTCCAAGGATATTTTGGGGGAAGCCTGGGATCAAACCACCAACCTTCCAAATAGTAGATGACCCGCTCAACCACCTGAGCCACAACACAACACAAAACACTATACTCTTATCAGACTGAGAGTGATACATACACAGAGGAGCTTATTTCTTTATTCCAGCATAAAGAAAAAGAGGCTCTACCAGCAGAATAGCTTTGTTCTAATAATAACTTGGCCAACTGTAATCAGTAGATGGATATCAGCTAAATCAGAATCAACTCATAACATTTGTCTGTCTCCTTTCACTTTTTTAAAATTTATGCCTGTTGTTGTACTAACTCCACTCTTCACTGTGCACACCCACACACAGTGGAGTCTTTAGTTTAGCAGAGAAGATAATCTAGAGTCAAATTAACCTCTAATTTAAAATCAAACCAACAGACAGAGTTCTTCTGTTTTCTCTTGTTTCGAGGTGATGATGTGTAGCCGCTGTACATGCATCTCAAAGAGTGCAGAAGTGCGAGCACAAATCTCATAATAATGATATTGATTCAGTTCATTAACTGTCAAGCCATTTTCAACACAACCCTAGTAGCCACCATAACATCACAGACTGGTTAGTGAGGTCTGGTTACAAAGCCTCAAGTTGAGTGCCCACAGTAAAGCATAACTTGTTTTATTCTCCTTTTTGACTTTAACATTGCCCATAATTTCACAAAATCAACATCATGTCTTATATAAGCGATTTAGACCCTAAACTGCTCCTGAAAGTGTTTACTGAGGTCACAGGTCAAGCGAGCAGTGGGGCCATATTCCCATAGACTTCTATTCAGCCGCAAGTTTTTCAGCAAACAGAGGAGTTGCCCCCTGCTGGCCATTAGAAAAAATGCCGGTGTGAGGAGCTTCTACATTCAGACAGAAGCTATATTTATCTTTTATTATACAGTCAGTGCTTGCTACTCATAAAAAAAAAACATGACTAAATAATGAAATGAAAAAAAAATCAGATTTATAGGCCATTTTTTGGTGATTTCTAGTGGCTTTGACACATCATAAAGTTGCATTTTTTTCACATGCCTTTTGATATGGCGAGTCTCAGTCTTTTCTCCCAGCAGAAGAGAGAAACAGTGAAAACAAGAGCACGACATGGACACGTGTGTTCGTATCGTGACCTGCAGAGTTAACAGGATGTCACACATTAAATTTGACCGTGTAAATTAAACCTGGCAGCACCTCCAGCAGTGCAGACAACAGCTCCACAACAGTTGCACCAACGTCACAACACAATCCACAGATGGAGTGCTGTACCTTGGAGGCCAGTTAGCTAACAGCACCCTGCAGAAACACCAGCTGACCCAACACAGCCTCACAAGGCTGGTTTCTGACCTACTTCTGTTTGTTGTGTGTGTTTAACTGGACGGATGAGTGTGTGTGAGGGAGACAGAGACACGAACAGGGAGGGACTCTATTGCATTAAAATCTAATTTTATCTATAACTGGCTATTCCTGAGCACATTTCCACTGCTCCATCTCTGCCTCTGTCACCTTCTCTCTCTGTCTCTCTGCCTAGTAACCTGCCTCTCATTGGTCAGGAGAGCAGAAGGAAAAATGGAACCTTCAGGCAGCATTCTGTGATTGGTGGGTTAATATCAGCCTCAGCCAATAAAAAGGAAGCTGGGCTAGGGCGCTGGAGGTGGGTAAAAAGCAAGGTGATCATATAAATAAATTGATGATAAATTCTAGTTTCTAATCAATATAGAGCAACAGAACAATCTCCTATTTATATTTGAATGTTTTTACAATTTTCTTTTATTTTTTGGTATTACATAAACGAGCTAAATGAGACTAAATTAGGTTAAAAAAAAAGTCTCCATCATCCAAATTTTATCTATGACAGGGAACATCAGAGTTGTGCTCTTGTTTAAAATAAAATAAAGACAGTGCTCTATCTGATGTAGCTACTTGAAATAATAACCACAAAATAATAACACAACAAACTGCACCATATTTATTCTCTGTAATTACATCCACTCAGCCGCTTTACAGCTGAAAGTACTGGTTATTGTCAGTGCTTAATAATCTGGAGATCAGTCTCACCAATTAAATCCTTGAAAAAGATGTCAAACTAAAACCCAGATATATTGAATGTAGTGTAATAAAGTGAAGTAAAAGGTGGTATTATGGAATGATTTAAAAATTACTGATGTATTATTACTGATTCTTGTCAAGTAAGTGTTTATACTTTATATGTTTTAAAGGGATATCTTGTCTTACATCAGTACAGATTTTTGTGTTATTGAATGGATATTTCCATCGAACCATCTCTTCGTCTGAGGCACTGTGTAATCTGCTCACGCTGTACTATGTATCTTGTTTATAGAGACTTTGTGTGGCCTTTCTTGCACTGATGACGGTGAAAAAGTCATGACATTTTGTCAAAGATTGACTGGATTAATAATAAAAACACATCTGTGGTGTATATTTATGTATTATTTTGTAAATATTTTTGGTTTGATCGTGCATGAGGTACACCAACAAGGGTTGAATTATAACATAAATTAATTTTAACAGATGAGCTCTCAAGATCAGTGGTGAGAAAAGATACAAATTGGATGCACTGCACTGGTATTGAGATTTTTTCTGAATGTTTACAAAATGCAGTTATAATTTGATTGATCTGAATTTAATTCATTTCAGCTTTAACTGTTAATTTTTAATATTTCATTGATTTTTGAGGCTTCAAACTGGGTTAAATATTGCTTTGTGTAGGTTTGGTGGTATTTATGCTGAAATATTATTCATGCTACACCTGCATTAACCTAAGATTAACTAGTGGTACGTTGTCACATGCTTTAAATGGCTTTTTAACAATTATATCCAGTCATGGACTCATGGCGTAAAGTCTGTCAGCAGTGTTCATGTTTGTGTTGATGGTAATAACAACTCCATGTGACCGAGTGCAGCAGTGTGGTTTGTATGGTTTTTTTTAAACTATTTTTCAACAACAATGGAGCTCTTTTTTTCAGACTTCAGCTATCACCACAGTTATCTGTTACGTTTTCCCATCTGTTGGAACAAACAAATTAACCTTCATCTCGTATGACAAACATTGGTATGGGTGTATCATGTTTCCTTCTGACTGATGCATCAAAGGCAGGAAATACTTACCCTTAATCATCTTCCTCCCCGAGGGGAGTTTCTTATTCTCATCACTCAGCAGCCACCCAGTCACCATCAAACATACAGACAGAGCCAAAGACAATCTAAACTGTGTGCACAGACAGAAGATTTCGTACAATTTAGCACTAAACACATTTACCCTCATGGCTGTTTAGAGAACAACAAGAAGAAATATGAGGAGCCTCATGCAGAGATGTAAATGAAAGCGCTCACTCTGATCAGCAGGCCTATATACATTTAGCTGTGTCTCATGGGACCTCCCACACCTCAGACCTTCACTCACAAAGTGCCAAACAGTAGAAATGAGGCAGAAATGAACATGTTTACTCTGCTCTTAAAGTGCAGCATAAGCACTCTGCCTGTTTCTGCCAGTTTCAAGGATTTTAGACCTTTTGTTTTGAGCCTGTGCAGCTGAGTCCATGAAATAAAACTCTGGAAAGCCATTCTGCTTCTACTGTACTGAATTTGAAAGCAAATTAACCCCTTAACCGCTGGGATATTTTGTAAAATTTCCACATGAAAAAACATACAAAAACATTAATTAGCAGTTCAACAAATGTAAGGCCAAACCTTGGGCTCTATGGACAGGTTCATTTACATTAACAAGTATTTAAACCTTTATCTTTGGAAGCTGTAGCCGCTAGCTGTTTGCCAGGCTTCATCTGCACTAATTTGAGTCACTGAACTGTAACTCTTCACTGTTTTTGTGCTGTTGGTGCTTTTCGTTGCATTTTAATGGAATTATCTGACTCTCCATTTGGTGCAGACCATCGGAGAAGTCATGATGCCAGTCACCTCTGACTCCAAAAACTGAAGATGGCAATGGAGAAAATGTACGGTGGCCCTGGGAGGTCAAACGCATTGCAACTTACGGAAACACCAGCAAATAGAAAAACGCTGCAAAAGCACACAAAACACAACAGAAGTTGAATAAAAAACAACGTGATGGAACAGCTGCGGAAGTGACAGAAACCAAAACATGCGAAGCACTGCATTGAGACGCACTTAAAAGAAGCGGAGGATTCATTGGTGTAAAAAGATGCAAGTAATGTGTGTTTTATTCGCATGATTCATATGATGCCGTTTCCTGTTAGCTTGTCACTTCCGCAGCTGGTCCGTCACGTTATTGTCTCCCCAAAAGCACTTCTGTTGTATTTTTTGAGGGGTTTTTTAAGCTTTTGCTGTGTTTTTTCTATTTGCTGGTGTTTTCTTAAGTTGCAAAACTTAGGTTTTGTTAAGATCTCTCAGGACCATTGTAATAATGCTAAAACTGGGGCTTCAAAACCTGGACATTAGATACCAATGACTCTAATGTTACGGTGGCGCCATCCATCTTCTATATACAGTCTATGGTTTCTATTCAAAGCTGGCAAAAGGATGATAATACAAGTGCATCTGCTTTGATTTATCTGCTTTGATGCCACTTTGATTTAAAAAACTCTTTCACTCCATCTTATCAGACAGTAAGGTTTTATTTTTTTAAAGAGCCACCACTGGGCAGTGATGTTTGGCAGTGATATGCTGCAGGTGATTATTCAAAATGATGTTATCCAATATTTAAACTGTAGTTAGAGTATTAAAATTTTTTAATTAAAATTAACATTTTATTTTGTTTTTAAATATTGTACATTTGCAGTTTGGACTGCTTCAAATAACATTGTGTTCTTGGGAAGTTTTATGTCTAAATGTAACAGCAGAACCTACATTAATTGCACTATACTTCATTTTATTGTTTTTTGTGATTTTTACCTAAATTTGCAACAATATGGTTATTACATATATTGACTTGAGCTGCTTTGCCTACATAGAAGAAATCCATATATAGACAAAACAGATCAATTTGTCCATGCACATCACTTGTGTTTGGATTTTTGAGGATAATTATAACCTTTTTAAATCTGCAAAAACCCTTTTTCTCTGTTATTACACTTCTCCAATTGCTGCTAATGCTCTTACTGCTCTCTTTCCGCCTACACTGAATATTTTTTAACCCACTGCTGAATGCATCGAGTTAACACCCCTGCTGTGGGAGCTGTTAGAGGATCTCTAGTAGGCTGAGAGAAAGTGGGAACATCAAAAATTCAAAATACACCATTAATATTATTCCTAGAATACACAGTACATCACAAGCTGATAACAGTCGAGAAGGGTTTTTCCTTCAAATATAAACCCACATTGTACTGCTCTTCTATTGCTCCCCTAGAAGAAACACTGAAAATGTCTTTGTCCTCCTCTCGTCTCCTCACTCCATGCCCTCAGGCTGTTCAGTAAGCCGATCCGGCAGCGTCTCGTGCTGGATGGTCGAGGCTGCAGCTAAAGTATTATAGAGTGCAGTCATTCAGTCATTCTCCACGAGTGACTTATTGACTGGATATGCCCATGAATCAGAGCAACTAATTAATGCAGCTCTGACTCAGTCTTTGATTGCAGGCTATGTGATGGCGTGTGTGATTTTGCAAAGAGAGAGCTGACATTTTAAGCTTCAGTGGCTCCAGTGCCTGTCGGGACATATGAGAGACACCAGACCAAACTGTGGATCCTGTGTGCTATGTGGGAAAACACAGCTACTGAATATCAGTAGTGCTAAATGAAGATTTAAAGAGGTCTGACTGGTTTTAATACTATCTGATTTTTTTTTAATCTCTGGGAGAGATCTCTATAATCTGAGGGGGAAAAAAAGACTAAAAAAAAAAAAAGATTTCTGGAGGTGGGCAGTTATAACTACGGGAGTCTAATCAGCAATGTTAGGCCAAATAATTGTAAAAATTATTGTATTTCAAGGGAAACCATCATACTAGCACATTCAAAATACAGACTGCAGAGTATGAGTATATTAATCTGTTTGTTTGAAGGTCACATTGACACGTTAACAAGCTGACTGCATACTCAGACTATAAACCAGCTTTTGTAATGCAGCATACTGAAAAGAGAATATGCGTCCTATCAACTCAGTCGCATGACAAAACGTGAAATAGTCACAAAAAAAACCAGCCTATTTGTATCTGTTCATTGACAGACATTAATTCAACAGACGTTCATTTTTTGTGACAGTCAGCACTACTTTGAAACTGTTTATCCATCAGTTTTCTTAACGACCAATCCAATTCAGGGTTGCAGGAGGGCTGGAGCCTGTTCGAGCTGTCACTGCTCCGGAGAGCAGCGGGGTACAGAATGGACAGGTTCCTAGTCTATTCCAGGTCTAAGACAGAAAGACAGACAACCATTCACGCTCACAATCACACCCATGGTCAATTTACAATCACCAGTTACCTTAACATGCATGTCTTTGGGCTGTGGGAGGAAGCAGGAGTACCTGGAGAGAACCCCCCACAGGTATGGGGGAGAACATGCAAACTCCACACAGAAAGGCCTCAGCCGGCTGATGGATTCAAACCAGGATTCAAACCTTTGGTGTGAGGCGACACTACTAACCACTGCAAAGGCATGCCACCCATCTGCATACTTTGATTCAATAGGAAGTATCTTTTGTGTGTGCAACACGTATGTTGTTGAGACACATCAGAGGGTATGCATCACCATAGCAACCAAGAGAAAGAGCTTTGAAAAAAGTGGCAATGGTCGTATTTAAACCCAAACCATGATCTTTTTCTAAACCTAAACCAGTACTTTTATTGCCTAACCAAACTGTGGTCTGTGGTGTATGAGTGGTGAAATGATTCACCACACTACCAAACCCTCCAGCATCCAAATTTTTAGCCCTATAAAAGTAGAAATTATCAATTTTGATGACTATTTCATAAACTGCTGAGAGACTGTGTCGGTCATATACTTTGTAACCAAGGGTTAGAGGTCAATTTTAGAGGTAAACCTTTTTGCACAAACAAATTTGAGGATAATGAAACCCAAAATAATTTAAGCGCCTTGAGGCGATTAAAGCGCCTTGAGGCGACTTTTGTTGTGATTTGGCGCTATATAAATAAAATTGAATTGAATTGAATTGAAAATACAGTAGAGTACAGTAATAAAGACTTCAGTAGCCATCACAAGAGATGTTAGCAGAGACCATTAATGGCAGACTCTTCAGTTTTCTGTTCTATATCAGGCTGCTGATACTGCATCAAATAAACAGACTGGTGCTTAATCAGTTCACTTTTCTGAAAAAAAAATATAACGTCAAATTTATTGGATATTTATGATTTTAGAATTCATATTTGTACATATTGCTTAATTATTTTGTATCTGGTAATCTGGTAGGTTTAAGAGAAAGCTCAAACCAGAACATGTTTCTGTTTCTGCAGTAGGAAAATCTGATTAGAAAAAAATCACACTGACAGTATTTGTAACTTTTGGAATATTTTTCTTGACAAAATGTGAAAACACTGAGATATGCCAGATATAAATTCCCATAATCCAAGCTGACATGTGCAGATTTCTTATTTTATCAAGCCAAGAGTCCAAATTCCCAAAATATTTAGTTTACTTTCAAGTATGATGAGAGGCATCTTACAAGCATCTAATTTTCAGGACATTATTTTTGTTGTTGTTGCAGCATGGCAACAATATGGCAGCATTGACTATTATATATCAGATTATATGATGGATAATTTTCCATAATGAGTTTATCAATGATAGCGTCTGGCAAAATATTGTTCATTCAGTTCCATTACGGGAATATCTACCTGTAACTGTTCATCTTCTATCTATTGACTAATGTATTTATCAATGATTTGTCATCCTAGTGTACCCCTTTAATATTAAATAATATCTGAGCAGCCAGATGTGCAACACAAGACCTGCCTTTTGATGCACGTAAATATGTACAAAGAAAATTCACTCACTTCACACACACACTGAGGTTAAGTCCATGATGTCCCGCTATTATCTCATTATGAGATTATCACATGTGATGATCTAATGGACCAAATGTCCCTGGTTGCTGAATTGAGGAATTTTTTTTGTCTTTCAATCATTTGTAGTGCTGTAAAAAGAAGAAGTGCCTACCTTCAGCTGCTCCCTTATTCACAAGGGGTTGCTACAGCAGGTATCTCCACATGTTTGATTTAGCAAATTTTCTTAGCCAGATGTCCTTCCTGTCACAACCCCAAAGGGACCTATGTCTCCTTCTGAGATCAAACCAGGGACCCTTTGCTTGTTAGGCAAATGTGTAAAGCACTACGCTATGGGGCCACTGGTGACAAAGCTTAGTACATTTAGTCCAGTCCTCACAGCTGGAGATGGATGTTTGTACAGTGAAGATTTTGTTTTCGATTTCAGATTAAATTTCGGCTTAGGTTAAGATCGAAGTTTGGCCTTCAGGATTAGGGTAAGGGTCAAGGGACAAAATACAACCCTCAGACCAGAATCAGCCCACGGACCATCTCAATCCAGCCTAAAATGACCACAAAAAACAAAACAACCACAGAGAAAAATCAATAAAAAGCAACACTGTGTTAATGAATCCCAAGAAGCGTGACTCCAGTGAGTCTTCAAGGATTTAGGCCTGTAAAGTAATCTGTCATGTCCACCAAATTAACTGATTACCATAATTCAGCACCATGTGTGTCATGTTTGACTTCAGATGTCCTTCACTTACTTTTTCTGAAAGAGTATGGCCCTCTGGAATAAAGAGGATTTTTTTCTTCTACTTTAAAGCAAACATTAAGATGACATTCAATAAGAGGGTTTAATATGTATGCCAATAAATTATGAGATTATAAAATCATCAATCCATGCATTTTCTTAACCGCTTATCCACTTCAGGGTCATGGGGCGACTGGAGCCTAGCCCAGCTGTCAACTGAGACGTACACTCTGGGCAAGTCACAAGTCCAGTCTCAGAAATCATCACTCTACAGCATCAATGAGCGTCTGCCAACATGATCATGGAGAAGAGACCAATGTGATGTATAATTTAACAAAGTAGAGCTTAAAGTACAAAATGAATGAATAGGAACTATTTTAGTCTCCTTATTGAAGCTTATTATATGTCTCTTTTCTAAAATACACCTTCTTGTGCTTTTTTATATGTGACCATGAACTTTTCCAACTAACTTGTTATATTTCTAGTACTTTCGATTTAATCCAGAGAATTTCTGTACCAATCCAAAGTGTAGCGCCATCTTACATTATCGGTGGAGTTTTAACATCTCGCTACACTTTTCAGCTTTTGTTTCTAGTATTTGTTTTCACCGTTTAATGTCCCACTCTCTTTTTTATGGCTTCTGAGTGTACTATTAAATTTTGTTCTTTGTGTGTGTTTGCCCATAATGAATGAAAGAAGAAAGAAAGCAAATAAGGAACAAAGAAAGACAGGAAGGTAAAAAAAAACAAAAAACAACAAACCTCCTGGCTGGACTCACCTTGTACTTGGCGGTCAGTTGTTCGGTGGCTTCCTGCTCCTTCCTCAGATCCACCATCATCCTCTCTTTCTCTCCCAGCAGCCTCTGCTTCTCCTCAGCCAACAGGTACTGATCTCCTCTGATGGCTTCCTTCTCCCTCTCCAGCCGCTGCTCCTCCATCTTTACGTACTCCTCTGCCTCCTTCTCCACCTCCTCATCTTCTTCGCCCTCTGTCTCTTTCTCCCTGTCTCCATCCCAGCTCTCGCCCTCAACCTGCTCATTCTTCTGTTTGCTCCTCCACTTCCTGTGGTTGAGCTGGGCCCTGAGGCGAGCAATCTCTCTCTGGAACTCCCGGAGCAGAGCATCTTTGGGGTCTTCATTGACTCTGGGCTGGTTCTGGATGTTCTTGGCCCGGTTGGCGTACCGGAGGGTGGTGAGAGTCTCGTCGTAGTGCTGGGGGGCTGGGCCAAGTGTGGCAACCATAACAGTCTTAGCATTCCCGCCCAAAGAGTCCTGTAACAGCCGGGTCAGCTTGGAGTCCCGGTACGGCACATGTCCGCTGCGCCCATCAGCTAATGCGGAGATAACATTTCCCAGGGCTGACAGGGAAAGGTTGATCTTGGCAGCTTCTTTCAGGCGCTCTCCCTGGACGCCGGTCTTGGCCTGTCGCTCACTGCCAGCCAGGTCCACCAGGTTAAGGCGCCCAACCCGGATATGTTTCCTCCCATCTGGTCCAGGCTGACTACACTCCACTGTGATCAAGAACAAAGCGTGGGACCTGGATGAATGTTCGTTCATGTCTGTTGCCCCAACCGCCCTCGCCTGATTGCCCACATTCATCACCTCCTCAATCTCTTTGATGCTCTTGCAGACACATGACGTGAGATCTTGAACATACACCCCAGTGTCTGGATTCTCTCTGAGCTCCAGGCCTCTGGCATTGGCATGGTTGGGGTCAAGAAGGTCCCGAATCTCCTCTCGGTAGATTTCGAGGTAGGACGCCCGCACTAGGTATTGCTTGTCAGACTGGGAGCGGGAGATGTGTGTGAAGATATGGTCAAAAGCATTGGGAATCACACCTCGTCTCTCTGGGTCCAACCATGCTCCCTGCATGGTGTATGTCTTTCCAGTTCCTGTCTGTCCATAGGCAAATATGGTGCCATTAAACCCTGCCAGCACTGAATCTATCAGTGGCCGCACGCTCTCATCATACAGCTCTCGCTGTTTGGAGTTTGCATCATACACTGCATCAAATGTGAACGTTTTCTGGGGCTCGCTTGGTGGTGCACGAGGGTTTCTGAGGATTACCTGTCCCAGCCGCAGGTCCATCTGCACTATTCCCCCTGCAGGCCCATTGGACTCCTCTTTCCTGCTCAAAGGGCGGCATCGAACTACCACCTTCACTGACTCACTGCTCTTGTTCTTTGACATGACTGGCTTCTGTTACTCGTTGCAAACAACAAAAAAAGGAAAATGTGTATTATCTAAGTCCACAAACCCTTCTGAAGCCCTTAATGAGCATATACCCTGTCTGTTAACTGTATGTGTTTCTTTAAATCATTAATAAAAAAATTCAGTATGGCTTCTTGATCATATCACAATGGAAAACAGCTACAGTGCCACATAGCACAGACTCAGATATTTACCAGTACAAATGATGAATTGCCACTGTGTGTACCAGCCAGTTTCCTTTGCTTATTGTGTGTGAATGAGCCTACAAGCAGACGGACGATCAGCACCTCTCACGCTTTGGATCGACGCTCCATTGCAGTCCCGCTACACG
>VUQS01002219.1:8551-20589 GCA_015108495.1 Heterochromis multidens | reverse complement strand
CACGTCCGGATTCACACGGTGAAAAAAAAAATCCAACAATGCCGGTAATGACACAAATCAGATCATACATCACACTCATGTCGTCCTCAGTGTGCGCACCCGGCAGCTCCACCACAGACCGCTGTACGCATCCTCCCGTCCTCCGCTCAGAGATGCTCCGAGGTGGATTTGCGGCTCTCGGTCCGTCCGGAGAGACAGAGCTTCCCTCTTGTACCCCCCCCCAACCCCACATACACAGTCATTCAACCACCACCACCACACCCCACATCACTGCGGAGTGGAACAAAGAATCATGGGAAATTGAGTTTTGTCTCACCAAAGACTTGATTCTTGTCCAAGGCTGCCACCAACTCGTTAAATGGTCATAGATGGTTTGTACAGTTGACAATTTAAACTGGACTATTTGTGTGTGTGTTTACACAATGGAGGCCCCCATAATTTGAAACCTTTTCTTGAAATTATAGTTTAGATGTATTATTATAGGCTTAATCACTACATGTAGCCCACACAGCTTCCCATTTAAGTGCATTAAGCTTGGAAAAAATACAAAAAAACCCTCTTATTACACACTGGATGTTGGCATAAAAAACGACAAGTTCATCAAGCTGTTTAAATTTCAAACTGTTTATTTTTGCTTTTATGGCTTCACCATTTCATCATCACAACCAAAACTAGTATTTTTGAAAGAAAGAAAAAGGGATCTCCTCTAAAATTAAAATAAAGCTTTTGCCCTTGAAGAGTGTTTGGATGCCCAGCAGGAGTTTGTATTAATAATAGAGACGGAAGATATTCAAGACCCCCCTCTAATTTTAGTGGTAGTCTCATAAGTCTCATAAAGATAGACTGTCACTGCATAAAACACAATAACTTGTTAAAAAGAAAAATACAAAGAATATTTTTGTAGCTGTAACATGTAAAAAGTGCTTGATTTTGCTCCAAAGAGGGAAAAAAAAAGCACTGGGTAAAGCATGTGTCCCACAGCATTTGTATCCCTGCTCTTATGCTCCACGCATTTTCAAGTCAACACTGTGGGATAGACACTTTTCTAAAATCTGGCTTTTGTCCAGTGGCTTTGAAGAAAACGAGGAATTGCATTTGTCAAGGGCAGGTTATGCACAGTTTTCCCGAATATAACATTAACTACGTGAAAGACAAGGAAGTGCAGCTACAGACAAACAATAGTGAAATCCAAAAATGAAACAATAGTTAACAGTTTTAACAAAAATAAAACACACAAAAAACGGTTTCATGTTTCTGACTGTTTCATAAGATCAGAAGAACAGTAAGACAGTAAGAACAAGTAAAGTCTCCCACATTTATTTTGCTGGGATCTGGTCACCTGTGGGATTTGATGTGTGTGGTACCTGATAATTAAATTAAATGTATATACATCAAAAAATTATTTTGCATAATGTAAATTCTCCTATTTTCAGTTAGAACTGTTGAACACTTCACATGTGTATATGCTAATATCAGAAAATGAGACTAATGAAAACATCAGTTTAGTGATAAAACATCCATAAGACCTCTAAAACAAAGAACAAAAACTTAAATTTATCATCAATTAAATACATGTCATTACAATTTCATTACATGAAGTCAATACTCTTATTTTCATCTAGAATAATGTTTAAAATGACTACTAAATTTTTGTTTGATAGAGACATTGTAAAAGAAAAATGTGTCTGAAGACTATAAAGAATTATAATCCTGTATATAGTATCACTATACAGTGAAAAAAGGACCCACATATGCAGAAATGATCCAAAAATATGAGCAATAATTATTTTTTGTTACTTGATTTGTGCTGTAAAGAACTAGGCTTGGACAAAAAGAATTAAAAATTATGCGCCAGAAAGGCAACTCTGCAGTAAGTATGGTCAAATTGTGTTCCTTGTGTTCCTTTTCATCAATTACAGTATCAAAAACCAGCTGGGGCTATGTATATTGTGTTAAAGGAGAATAATTTACTCCTGATTTGGATGACTCCATGAAGTATAACTCACATTTAAATGGTTATGTATCAAAAGGAGTACTTTCCCACATTCATGACTCAGATATTGAAAGTAGCATCCCAGTTCTTATACAATTGTTGTGCCAAAGCAGCACAAATTGAGGACAAAGAGGGCAAATGTAAAATTAATCATTTTTAGACTTATTTAACCAGCGTGGGCATTCAAATGTGACACATTAGCGACCCCTGCTGAATCAAATGTGTCGCTCAATGTCACCTAAGGAAGTCGGGAGATTCACGTGAGCAATGGAGGAGGTGACACTGTGGGGGACTTCTGAGTGATTCTCTGGAAAACTACCAAACCTTAAATTCAACTACTTCCTACTTTAAACGTGATTTTTTTCAGTGTTTGTTGACTAAAAGGCAAAAGTCTCAGCCACATGGGGAATTCAGCACATGGTGGGAAAGCTAATGGACACAAATGAGCCAATACCTCACTGAGATGTGTTTAATGTGCCGGGAGAAGCAATAATAAGTGAATGTACTGGACTGATGAAAATTACACATAATAGTACTGGTGATCCTGGTGACACCTTTTATGAGTCATTCACAGCCAAAGGTATTCAAGCTCTGGACAGACTATACAGCTATATGTGAAGTAAATATATGGATGAGACTGAGAGTGATTTGTGTAATATAAAATGCTAAACAGCCGATTTAAAAATATGATGTAACACACCAATCATTTATGGGTTCCTACTGAAATAAAAGAGCATTTTAAAGTTAATTGTTGGACCAAAACAGGAAATTTAGGCATTTTTTATTAATCAAATAGTTGTTTCAGCTCCAGTGCAGATTGGGAAAAGCAAATTTTCCAAGTTAAACATAAAGTTTGAGACATGAATCAACATGCATATCTCATACTGATGCTCAGTAACTCCCCACTCTCTTCTCAGCTACGAAATTTAAAAAAATGTCCCCTAATAGGCTGTTTTCTTTTTATCACATGCAGAGCAGGGAAGAAATCTGAGAGGTACTGTAGTTGCTGTTCCTGTGAGACAAACCCTGAGGGCCCCAGAGGGATTTCTGTGTTGATTTATTAGGGTGAAAAAGACTGCCTAATAGTAGAGAAAGAATGCAGTGATTAAATTAGGATTTTTATATATATATATATATATTTTTTTTATTTTTATTCTAATTGAGCCAGTGACACATAGGTTATCCTGATAAAACTGTGCAGGCACTCATGGATTCAAGTGAACAGAGCATAACAACAATGTGTGTATTTATTACATCCCTTTAGGTATATAAGCTTTCATTATGGTCCTCACCTTATCACTTAAATGAATCACTTTATGACTTCTTGACTTCAGGTTTGTGCTTGTATTTCTCTTCTTAATTTTCCATATATTGGATGACTCTTTGCTTTCCCGTGGGTATTTGCCTGAGGAAGATCTGTGGTTGTCTGGCTCATGAAAAAGAAGCTTTGTTGACTTTGGTCCACTGCAATGTGGCGCAGAACTTTTATCTCCTGGCTTTTGACCCAGCACCAACCACAATGTGGTCAAATTTCAGTTTGTTCAGTACTCTGGTGGTATTGTGACAGCTCTTTGTAGTAAGCATCGAGCTGCTAGAGTGGCAGTATAGACTATTTAGCCCTGTTCAAAGCTGCCTTTCCTGTGACTTCTTTTTCTCTCTTCATATCTTGCTTCCTCAGTTTGCGTCAAGTCTGTACTTGGCAGTCGAAAGCAGGGCATACTCAGCATTCCTAAGGAGTGTCTGAGAGTCAAACAACTCTGACAGGCGGAAGAAGGAAAGAGTCTCTTTCCCTCTCCCTTTCTCTCACACACAAAGCAAACTCTAAAAGGCCTACAGCAGTTATGTGTACATGCAGATTGTCTCTCGGTGTGTATAGTTATTACAAGACTTTAAAGGATCAGTGACCTTGCACTTCACAGAGCAGAGGATGTGGGAAACGCCCGTAACAAGAACAGAAGTACTTATATATGACATCACTTTGCCTGACTCACAGCTGGGATAGTCACCGCACTAACTGCCAGCTTGCCGTGAAAGCTGAAACACACCCCGGCTGCCAGAGATCCGCATGAAACTCATCGCCATTTTGGGTCACCAGCGGCATTTCACAGTGAGATGTAATCGGAGCTTTGAGCCTAAATGTCAGCGTATGTTACCCAGTAACATTTGCCCTTTCTATCAGGACAAGACACGCCCCCTTTTACATCTACAATGTTTGCTGGGATAGCCAGTCAGATTAAGGCGATTGAAGGAGCGGCAGCCGAAAGGACCAATCAGAGACATTAATTTTGACAGAAAGGGCGGGAGAAGGCGTGCCAAGAGGACTAGGGTGTCGCCGCGGTGGCTCCCATTCGAAGGCGACGGCGGTCGTCTGTATTTCGGTTCTAATCTCCCAAGAAAAAAAGCGAAATTACTTGGAACAGACAGCAAATTTGACACACTTTCATGTCGTGATTTTTGCCAGATTCTTCTCGGTCGAGCTTGTGCCAGGGCTCTGGAATGACGGGGTGTGCCGAGAATTTGAATTAGCTTGCCGTTAGTTTGAAGAAAGAGTGAGTCGGGGTAGAGTGAGAGAGAGGAGCCATTTTGTCCCGACTGTGTGGGAGAAAAGAAAGAGTGGAAAAGAGGAATCACACAGGAGGAGATCCTATTTTTGCTCTCATGTTGTAAAGGGGGGGGGACCACAGTCGGGTTTGGGAATCTAGAACTTCTCGGACAAGTCTGCGGGCACATTATTTTGGGTGGTGTTTAGCCAACTAGCTTGCCAACGCTAATCAACAAATCCACAGTTTAACTGTTAACAGCCAAGAGGACAGTTGTTGGTCAGGGTGGCCAAGGAGCTGGCTTTAGACTTCACACAGGCGTACGGTAGGGTCTCGGTTTTTCTATCTATCGGGGTGAACACAAAGTGGTTCTTCAATGGCGAAGAAGACGTACGACTTGCTGTTCAAGCTGCTTCTGATCGGCGACTCGGGCGTGGGGAAGACCTGTGTGCTGTTCCGCTTCTCTGACGACGCCTTCAACACAACCTTCATCTCCACCATAGGTAAGAATTAGATCACAGGTGGTGTTGCGGGTGATTTTGTTGACCCTCCTGCATCCGCCGGAGGTAGCGTGACAGCTGTGAGGGCCGCCTGGCTCTCTCCCCCTGCAGCTGGAGGCTGTAGGCAGGACGCATTTGTTGGTGGCTAGTGTGCTATCAGCATGCATCAGCTCTCCAGGGCCTGTACAAGTTAGCTGGAAAGCTCGTTGTGCAGCCTTTATGAGCTCTTACTAAACCCTCACTCGCACCTTTTTTCAAATGACTGCGACTTTAATAGCAAAAAGCTATCATTATTAATAATTTGGTTTAGCTGGGCAGCAACAAGTACAGCCGGTTCAGTTTCCAGAATTGCTGTCATTTCACTTGACCCAGTGGCTAATAAGTTAGCAGGGCTAGTAGCACCACAGGGCCGTGCTGCACTAGGAAAAAAACATCGCCTATCCATCTAAGTGACAGGTGTTTACTTCTCAGTGTCGGCCTATGTGGGGTTATTGCATGGTCCTAGTCAGGGATTACATCCTAAAGGCAACAGATGTATGGATGTTTCGAATTTACAGCAATATAGAAATGCTTGATTACAAAAGCAAATTTTACTTGATTGTCACAAGTTAAAGTAGTGATTATTCAGAATGGGTTGCTTCAGATTGTTGTCATTACCACTGTTAATCTACAGCAGGTGAAGGTGAGGCTGTTTAAGCTGCTTGGATATTCTTATCTGGAGAAATTGATTATATCACGTTAAGAAAACTCACTTTTTTTTTTTTTTAGATGTAAAATTTGAATATATGAAATATAACTGTAGGAAAGTAGCTGAAAGGTGAATTTTCTCTCAGGAAGTAGAAGTGCCTCCAGTTTGTGTTCCAAGTACTTGAGTAAATATACTTATTTACTTTGCTCAAGTGCTCCAGTGAGAACCATAAACAATTCATCATGATGGCATCATCAGCCTTTTTTCCCCCTCCTCTTCTCGGTCCTCATCACGCATGCGTCAAACATCACGCTCACATGAGTCAAGTGTCAAACTATGTCAAGTCCCTTCGTGGCCCAAGTGAAGGCTCCATTTACTCCTGTTGCTTAAGATTAGTGATGAGTAATAATGTAATATAAGACATGGTTCGCTGAGCTGCAATGTGCTGGTGTTAAATGCTCGATTCCTGGACTGAGCTTTCATTTGAAGCCACGCTCTTTCTTGCTATATGCCCCAAAGCACACAACTGTGAAGGGCAAATGCATTCTCACTGGCACCAAGCTAGATTAGATTGGGTCAGGTATAGCCTTGACCTGTCACTCTGTTGTAAAGCTTCATGCCACATATACTAGTTTTATTGTTTTTTGTCACCGTTTTGGTTTTCCTTTGACTTGCAGGAGTGTTTGTGTTTTATTGCACCCCATGTTGTTTCTCAGCATGCAGTCAAATTAGAACAGGATTTAGGCCTACGTGCTTTTTTTTGAGTCAACGCCACCATATCAGATCTGTCACTTAATGGAAGAGATGTGTGGTGTTGGTCGGATGGAGGGGAAAAACAGTCCAGACTAACAGGTTTTTCAACACTCAGAGATCAGTAGTGACCTTTGCTCCTTGCATAGGTGCTTTCCTTGGCAAGATAGGTAGTAAGTCAGTACCTTTTAGGTGTTTAAATCAACTACAGGTGCTGTATTTGCTTTGTTAAATATCGTCTATATACTCTGTATACTCCTCCTCCATGTGAAGCAGCTGAGGATAACATGTTAAAATGGTGCTGGGAGTATTCACACTGTAAACATAAGGGTTTTTCCTCCAGGCAAAAAATGTGGCATCATCATCATCAAGACTGGAAATCATCATGATTGAAATGAAAATACTTTTTAGTTTATTTATGTGGGATTTCTTTTACTCAAGCATAAAATACACATTTGTTTAGCCAGAAATAACAGGAATATAAATACAGACTCATTGCCTTAACTGTATGCAGATGTAGTCACCCCCCTAAAGGTCCTTTTTGAAGCAGGAAAAACCCTAAACATACCCAATTTTTATCTTGTTTATAAAAACAGGGTAGAGGTTTCTCGTACAATTTCACCTACTCCCAAGGTGCATGGGGAAGAGCAAAAAGTCAGAATGTGTAGCCCCTCATGAAGGTCACGAACCAAAACACGTCAGTCAATAATAAAGTCGTTCTGTATATTGCAAGTGTTGCTGGAGCTTTAACCTCTTTGTGTAATTACATGGCAACAAACTATGTTGGTTATCAAGGTATTTAAAGTATTAGCGTGATCAGATACAAGTGCTTGAAAAGAAACTGTTGACAACACTTACTGTGGTCAGTTTAGTTTAGGAAGTGATCACTCTGGGGTGTTCAGTTTGTTATGATCTGTTATCTTGAATCTAATGAAGAAGTACAAGTTTGGTACAGACATTAGAAATCACATAACTGAAATAATCTCAGTGCGTTCTTATTTTTTTCTAGCTTCTTTGAAGAGCCATCCCCTTTAAAACTGCAACATAGTTCATGCACTTGCAAGCTCCTGTCTCGTCTCGTCTCGTCTTGACTTGTCTTTGTTCTACATCTGTATTCAAAACAAAGCCACATGCAGAGTGATAAGCTGTAAAAATTGTATGTAGAACATGCCATCTTTCTCCAGTCACATAATCTGGACGTGCAGCTTCTTATTCGGTTATCAAAATAAATTTGTAAAATTATATTTTGGATAATTCAGTAAGTATAGTCGATGATGTTCTGGCACATTTTATGATTAAAATATATTAATAACATGTAATGGTTAAAAAAAGTACTGGATACTGGCCGAGTTATTATATTTTTCTGTATTAAGGTTAGAAACCCAGACATGGTCAAAAAGGTTAAAAAAAAAGTTGCAGGCAAAATGGAACAAAAAGGTATAACGATACTTGGACAGGTAAAAGAAGTCAACAGTAGCTGGATACCTTTTTATTTAAAAACCAAATAAGAGTGAAGGTCTTATTTACAGTGATACATTACAGATGCACGGTATAAATGTGTTGGAATTTATATCTATGTAAGTGCATTTATACACTTGTACATATGCACATACAATCCCACACACATTTGCAAATGTTTAGAGTAGGTGTGTAACAAAACCAATGGTTCAGTTGGTTCCTCTGGTTTTCTTAGGAAGAGATGAAAAACCAAAAAATAAAAATAGGGAAAAAATGATTTCACCACAGGCCTAATCACATGATCATGAACAAAAATTAGACTCTATTATTCAGATTTAAACTCCATTATTTGCAGTTCACTCGTTACCTGAACAATCTGTACAGCTTTCACCAGACTAGTATGCTTTACCAGCTTCACATGGATATCACGGTAGAGGAAGATGGAACCGCAATATGAAATTGTGAATGTTTTGTATTATGATTTCAGTCTCATTTTCAGAACTGTCACACGTCTAGTCAAGAGATGTGCACCCCACAGGCTGCCAAAAGGCTTTGGGAACAAAAAACACGATATTCAGAAAAATTATGTTAATGTTTTTTTTTCCTGAAGTACATGTATTCCTTCTATTTATGCTAGTAAGAAACCTGCCACCTTCTAACACCAGAAGTTACACCAATTATTTTGGTTACTCATAGACATTGGAAAAATTGTGGATTTATTATGCTGTTCAAGGTAATCCAGCTAATAAAAAGACATGTTTATTCCTTTTTAAAAAAAAATTATTATCCAGCTGAAAAAAAAAAGTAAATTAAAAAATGTGAATTGAACTTAACATGCCACAGTCTGGTTCTTTTAGAGAGCGGCAATGGTAAAGAAAAAAGATGTGCTGAAAGACAAAAATAGGTAATTATTGCAAGACAGAATGTGGCTTTTGTTTTAATAATCTTTGGAAGGCAATTTGTAATTGGACGTCAAAATTTGACTAACTGCATAGCCCTAGGTAACGACAACATACCTAAAAGCTGCTTGATGACCGCTGACAAAAACATTAAAAAAAAAGAACACGTTACAAACTACCAGATGCTGGATCCAATAAAACGTTTTTGTAGCTTAGCTGCTGCTGTATAAACTGTGGGAATATGCAAAACCAAAGACTGCTACGGCCGTTCGAAAATGAAAATGGGGTCCAGTGAAACCACTAGCATATGACAGCCCTGCCGCAACTGTACAGTCATCTGAGAGTGGTTTGAGGTTGGGGATAGGTTTATCAAGCAGAAATACTCTTCAGTATTCACTAGGAACTATCGGTCCCTTATTTAGTAGCAGTGCAACTGTGGCAGACCTGTGACATGCTGGCTTCACCTGGTGGCATTTGCACTGCACCTCATTTTTGAAGAAGTTTCACACAAGACTTTTTCTTCTTTTTGTATGGTACTATCTAATCTCACTGCACCACACATACTTTACCAGTTCGGCCTGTGGTTGTCAGTAGTGTGTTCTCCTATTTTTGTTGTTTAAATGGTTGGTGGCAAACAACTTAACATTACATCCACAGCATTATATCCTACCAGATGCTGGTAAAAACGTTTGATGGATGTTGCACTCTAGTTTTGGACTTTGCATTTTGGAGCTTCAGTGTTGGTGTTTTGGCTGCCACTATGTTGTTCTTTTGGAGACAGAAGTTACCTTATTTTGATTAAAGGATGGCATGCTAACTTATCAGCTTCAAGCTGCATGCAAAAACTGTACCAGTGCAATGCACAAACACAGATATCAGCTAATTAGGGCAAAGAAACAAACTAATTAAATACTAGAATTTCACTCACCAGTACTGCAACAACTTCTTGGATGGCCTGTACCACACAGTGAGCCATAATATTAGGCAGTTAATCCGTTTAAAATCCTTCAAGAGGCACCAACAGCACACGCACGGTGTAAAGGTCCAGTTCCATGACTTGAAGTAGTTGAGGTGAGGCCTAGCAAATGCTGATTGGCTTCATTTATTAGCTCCCGACATTGCTAAAAGTAAAGGAAAATATTTATTTGATTACAAAAAATAGTTGCATAAACTTTTTTGATTTTTAATGACCATTAGAATATTCATGTCCATGCCTTTTTAAGGTGGGGGCGATCCTTGAACAATAGCACCCAGTGCATATTAAAATCTTTTTTGCTTGAAATGCTGATCCTTATTTTCTTTTCTAACCTTGTCTTTACATTAAGCACCAGATAAAATGTCTTTTGATTTGAAATAATGTTTACAGAATATGAGATAAGCTTGACAGAAGCTTTTCCAGAGTAGCTTCATATATATAACATACCAGAGAAGCCATAAAACTTCTCTCTGTTACTTTTAGGAAAGCCCCCATTAAAAGAGCCAGCTTTACTAGTTAATAAACACCTAAACTAAAAGGCCGAAAGGAACAAAACTCCCAACGGCAGAAGCAGGACGTGAAACGGGAGTGTGTTCTTCCTCTGACACAGGACTCATACCTTTGGAGACACAGATTCACAGCTGCTTCTCAAAATACCTCGACTGGAAAACCCCCCCCTCTCTCATCCATCACTCATTCCCACTTCCAATCCGTTTGCTTATTAAGTGAGTGAATATGCATAGTATTGACTGAAATCTTTTTCCATATAATTAATTTTGCACGGAAACTGGCAGAAACAGAAAGTGGCTTTCATACTTGTGGAAGGAATGGTTCCTCTGGTATTAAGAAGAAAGCCGACCATAAACCACGTACGTCCAGCTCAACAGTCAGATCTCATGGAAAGTGTCATTCTTTTGTGGATAGGTATGCCTCTTTTTCCACTGATTGGATAAATGATCCGTGATTGCACAATGCACATAATTAATTTTTTTTCACAGAGTAAAAAAGTGAACCTCTCAGTGTTTACACTTCTCACTAGTAACACACACATTTCACGTCATCCCTGATGAGCCTGATTTCAAGAGCTTAACTCTTGTTGTGTAGAAAACTCTCCCTCTTTTACCAGCATTAAATCCTACCCTTTCTTTCTGTCCAACTGCATCTGTCTCTCCCTGGGGTGTGCATAATATTTTGTGACTCACACTTTGGCAGTCAGTTTTCTCATTATTCTATGGGCCTGCCCTAGCTAGAGCACAGCTGTTTCTTGGACTTTTTAACCAACCACAACTTCTGACCAAGAGCAGAACTGACGGCTCAGTATTTAGCAGGAAAACACCACTTGTTGGCTAAAGATGAAACTGTGATGAATCACCCAGCTTCACATTTACATTGCAAGAGGATCATAAACCAGGGTGCTTTACTTTCAGGTTTACAATTGATAATTGAATCACCTTCTTCTGCACTTTGTGTTTTCTAGCTTTTGCAAAAAGAAAGAAGCTACTGGTATGAGTCAAAAAATGCCTTCATTATAGTTTTGAAATGCAGGGAATCCTACATTTCCAGGTGCCCAGGTGAGGTGAGTCATTGCCTGTTTGTTGTAGCACTTAATACAGATTTAAAAGGCCATAAATAGGTCAAGTTATGTGAAAGAAAAACACAAGGGCAGTCAGCCCCCTGTTTAATAAGAAACCCCTCTACCCTTAACTTCAGCTCTACATCCTTGTATCCAAAATAATAAAATTAAAAGTTCATTGAATCTAAAAAAACAAGTCTCAGTAACTTTCCACTGCTTGACAGTTATTTGTAAATCTTGAAAACATCCACATTGGAAAGATTGCATGCTGCCCCACCACAGAGCCTGTCTTCCCAGTCCAATCTCCAACCAAAAAGGAAAAAAACTACTTTAGGCTTAAAGATCAGATATTACAAAAACGCCTAAAATACCAGTTTAAAAAAAAATCTTATTTCAGATCACATAGGCTTTTTTTTTTTAATGTGTAAGTGTCCTTTGAGGGTGCCAAATTTTTTTCTATGCAGGAAAAACCCTGCATAGACCACACAATTATTTTTTTAAGAATTTAAAGGCTACTTGAATACTTATCACTGAAATCATGACCATCCCAAGTATTTACTGAACTTAAAAAAAAAAAAAAAAAAAAAAAAAAAAAAAAAAATTAAAAAAATATTTTTTTTAAAAAAAACCCTTTTTTTTTTTTTTTTTGTCCGTTCAGAAA
>VUQS01002217.1:1537-12712 GCA_015108495.1 Heterochromis multidens | reverse complement strand
CCTTTTCATTTACTCCATTATTTACAAAATAAAATACATCATTGCTGGAAATTCACACAAATTTACAAATTTACAGACAGAAACAGATGATTACTGAAGGGGAAAAAAGGAGTGAGACATAAGCAGAGGTGGAGAAAGAATGATAATCTTTTGGAAGTGCATAGCTGAGAGGAAAATTGAACTTTTTATGCTTGCCTAACCCGTTTAATCCTGCTCTGTCTTTATATTCTGGATCTCCACTGTCTAATATTCGCTCCAAATTACAACTACCTCCATGGTAATCCCACCCTGCTGTGGCCTACATTATACCTCAGTCAGTGTATCTGTATGTGTTCAGCTGAGCGTGATGAAAGCAAACAATTACTATTGTGGTGATGAGACAGTCAATCAAAATGGATATCAGATATGATCAAATCCAATCACTCAGAAAGGTGGCTGGGTGATCAGCAGTTCAGATTTAAAGTGTTCCTGGATGACAGGACCTGAAAAGCATAATCCTGCAATATGGGTTCATGTCTCCTTATGTAATCAGTCCTATTCTGCCCTCTGGTGTCTGAAAGCTGTATAGTTTGAATGTACAGTAGTGGGGCTTTTCCTTTTTTTTTAAGTTTCTGCTGCAAATCTCTGGTCTATTTGCACTTTTTTTCTTTTTGCTCTTATAATGTTTTGTTTGAATAAGCCTACATTTTAGCTGCTTTAATCTTGGAAAAAAAATGAAAATCCTTATCTATCTATCTATCTATCTATCTATCTATCTATCTATCTATCTATCTATCTATCTATCTATCTATCTAAGATAAGTATGCTTATCTTATTAAAAGGTTAATAAAGTGACTGAAAAGACAAACAAACTAAATTCCAGCCTAAATTCAATCAGTTTAAAATGTTTATCAAATAAATACCAATGTGATCCCAAAAAGCTGAATCTGTTCATCTGGACGTAGCGTTTTCAGGTTTCAGTTCTCTCCCACTGAAAACGTTACGTCCAGATGAACAAATTCAGCTTTTTGGGATTCTTTTACTTGGATTATTGAGCATGCATCAAGAGACCAATGTGATACAAACAATGATAACTTTTTATTTAGAAAATTAGCTGCTATACATCGCTGCAAAAAGCCAAACATTTAAATACTTGAAATGCAAATCTGTATGGAAAAAACAAAGAAGAACAGCAAAAAAACCAAAACAAAAAGCAACAAGCTTTTTTGATACACCAGTGCTTTGAGATATTTGATGAAGTTCTAACACTAACACATTCACAATGTTAATATCTGTGCATGAATGCTAAGGTTTCATAACTTTTACACAACACAGAATAGGCAATAGTGTTTTGTATCGTATAAACTAAATTTAGACCTCATAATGGTGCTATGGAAAGCTAATTACAGATTACCATTGTCTTGTATTTAATCAGAAGAATGGAAATTTCATAGTTTTCAGTCACATGCCTTAGACTAATTAACTAACAGTAACAAGCAAACGAGTTAATCTTTTCAGGGTCAGCATTCAGGGGCAGTAGTGACAAGGTAGTACAATTTTGAAAAGTCTTCATAAAAAAAATATTTCCAATGTAAGTTCACCTACTGCTGACAATAGTGTACAATGTCAGAAGTTGGTGATATATTGATATGATATTTATTAAGGTATTTAGCAGGTATAAAGTTTCCCATATTCAAATATTAGTTTAGCATGTTAGAAAATGCTAACACAATATGCTAATTATCATATAATTTTAGAATGCTAATATTAATTTGTGGGCATTTTTCCAAAACATCAGAGATTAAATGAAATGATGATGGTGCTAGGTGAGCGGTGAGGTTTTGAGGCGGTGAGGTGATAGATCCAATAGAGCTCAACAGTGAGGTTCCAGAGGGAACTCATATTCTCCATAGGTATTTTGATTATGACCCACAAAGTACTTCTATCCAAAGTAGAAGTACAACGAGCTCTGACATTGTGAAATTATGGTTCGTGCTCCTGTAGAAACCACAAATATGTATGATATCAACCTTTTTTTTTTTAAACAAAAACGTGTTTTTGAACTACTGTTCTTACAATCCTAAATTAAAAGAGTGACGTCTCTGATTGTTCCACCAATCAGAGACGTCACTGTTAACATGGATATGTTTAATTTCAGGTCCCGAAACTTCAGCAACAGTGAGAACAGTGATTGCAGTCAGGAACAAAGCTAGCTTGATAACTACACCATAGTTTCCTACACACACACAACACAAACTACATATTCAAAATCCTTATTATCCAACACTACGATAATGAAAAGGATTAAAATCAAGATGGCTGGAACTCCCAGAATATGGAATCTAACAGTGGGTTAGAAATGAATAATTCCTTCACTGTTAAAAGCAATGATCCCCACATTCTTGTACATTTGCCTCTTTTTTCATCTGCCTTTATTTTTTATTTTTTGCCTTACATCAAATCCTTTTATGGTCATGATTAACCTCATAGCTGGTTGGTTGGTTGGTTAGTTCAAGGCTTAAAACTCTTTATATAAGAATTTTCTAAAACTTCAATAGAGAGAATGAATGGGAAATTCACTTCCAGATCTGTAGCTCTTAAAAAAGTGGGCGGTCACTGTATAGCTCTGTTGCTTCCAATGAATTGGTCCCACATGTACATGAAGACATGCCTAATATTATTAAATCTAAATTATGTATGTCTAACAGTACATGTAGGGCATGTATGCTTGATTAAATGTGAATCATGCACCTTGCATGAAGCATGAAGCAAAAAATCAACTGATGTCTCAGCTATGCTCCACTTTATTGTCCTCCAAAGGTGATGAGAAGGGGGGCTGGATGCTATGTGACTGACAGGGTGGCACTGGCGTTCCTAGGCTAACATCTCGACTGCTCCTCCTCCTAATATGACTTATTAAGCTCTTTCGTGGGGCCATCAGTAACCCCCCTCTTTCTTCTACCAGTCCGTCAAACACTGCTCCCAGACTCTGCCGTATTCTCACACAGAAGTGTGGGCAACTGAAGACATAGAGAATGGGGTTCAACACTGGATTTAAGAATGCCAGTGTCGTAGCTAAGGGTAGCCCTACCTCCACTAGTTTGATACATTCTATATTATACTGGGCTGCCACCTCGATCATACAGAAGATGTGGTAAGGAGCCCAGCACAGTGCAAATGCTGTGATCACTGATGTCACCATTTTGGTGAAACTATGGGATAGCTGGCTCTGATTTGTCAGATTAGGGGTGGTAGGGGTCAAGGGGCCTTCTTTAGTGGTCAAAGATGAACCAGGGATTAGAAGCTTGAGAGAGAATGTTTTTGCGGTTGTAGTTCTTGATTCTTGATTTCTGTTTGAGATAATCAGATCATCAGTTAGTCTGCAGGCACTCTGCTTCCTCCTCCTGTTCCTGCTCCTCAGACTGAGAACAATTTTGATGTAGCTTCCTGCAATCACTGCCAGTGGGAATATGAACGCTAGCAGCATCTTGGAGATAGCTGTGGCCCACTGCCTCGCATTGCAATCTCTCTCAAGTGTGGCATACGAGGATAAATACATGGCAAAATTGTGATAGCACAACTTTCTCTTATGCTTTGTTTCAGTCACTGAGCGGAAAATATAATAGGGCAATGTATTTACTGCTGCCCATACCCAACCCAATATGCACACTTTCCATGCTCCCGCCACTGATCGATGATTTTGGCTCCACACTGGTTTAGCCACCAGAAGTAAACGGTCCAGTGAAATGGCTGCCAGCAGGAAAGCTGATACAAACATGTTGAAGAAAAAGATGGACGCCTGTACTTTGCAAAGTGGGTTACCGAGCTCCCAGCTGTGATGAGAGTTTAGGTATAAAGTGAAGAGGGGAAGCGTCAGGGTAGCCAGGAAGTCAGACAGGGCCAGGTTGAGCACCCAGATAGACGCCACGGTACGTTGCCTAAGGCGGAAGCCCACCACCCAGATGATCAAGGCATTCTCCAAAATCCCCAGGCCAGAGACCAGTCCGTGGATGCAAACCACAGCCAAATTGACCTGTGTGTTGTTATTGAGTTCATGGTTCCTCATCATTTCAAGCTGGTAACAGAAGACCTGCTCCTCTGAGACATTCGACTTGAAGGACATATTTGACATCAGTGCTCTGAAAGGTGAAAGAAGACACAGACAAGAAACTTATGAATAACCAGTTAAAATCAATTAAATTCACAGTGTTTAAATATACTGGACAAACTGGCACCTCTTAAAATTAGACAAGGCAGCACTGTTAAATCTCCTCCTTGGATCACTGAATCCATCATGGTTTTAGGCGGATTTGCGGTAAAACTGATCACCTATGGAAAGCCACAAAACTTGAGGTTCACAAGCTTTATTTGAAGGAAATCTTGTCTACCTTTAATGGCATGGTGAAAGATGCGAGAGCCTCTTACTTCTCTAAACTACTTGCAGTAGGAAAAAGGAATTCTATGGTTCTCTTTGATACAGTGAATAACATTTTTTCTCCTCCAACACCATGTACACCAGTTTTTTCAGATAAGGATTGCAATGACTTTTTAAATTTTTTCCAAGATAAGATCAGTGGTCTAAGAGAAAATATAACTTCCTTACACAGCCCCTTCAATCATGATCTCCCACATCTCAAAATTATGGAATCTTTTCACCCAGTTTCCAAACTGGGCAAATAATTTTTTGCAGCTTAACATAGACAACAGTGTCTAATTATTGCTCCAGAGAGCATTATGCCCCAAATTCGATAACTTCTGGGTTCTTTTTTATCCTCTGTAAAAGCTAATGCATGGAATCTTGGGTTTGTTTTTGATCAATCTTTCACTTTTGATGCTCTCATCAAGTCTCTGACCCGCTCTTGCTTTTTCCATTTAAGAAATATTGCTAAACTCAGGACCATTGTCTCAAAAAGTGAACTGGAGATGCTTGTTCATGCCTTCATCTCCTCCCACTTAGATTATTGTAATACTCTATTTTCTTGTCTGTCTGAAGCATCTATTAATTCAAGCTGTCCAAAATGCTGTTGCAAGGCTTTTTAACTCACACTCATAAATTCTCTCATATCACCCCAAGTGTCTGCACTGGCTTCCGGTTAGGTTTAGATATCAATTTAAAATCCTGATTCTTACTTTTATGGCGTTATGAGGTGAGGCCCCCACTTATATCATCAGTCTACTCTATCTCTATTCTCCAAACTGGATCCTTAGGTCCACAGATAGAGGTCTTCTTGTGATTCCATGTACCCGTCTGACAACGAAGGGGAATTGTGCATTCCAAACCTTAGCGCCAAAACTGTGGAACAGCTTACCTCTCTCTCTTCACGTCCTTGACTCTGTGGCATCTATTCAGACAGGCATTTGTAGTGTTTTTGTATTTTGTGTTCATTTGACCGTGTTTTTAATGCCTTTGTAAAGCACTTTGTAACAGGTTCTTGTCTTAAAAAGCACTATATAAATAAACTTTACCTTTACCTTCATCAGAGTATGAAACAAGTTGGAGATCATATCATTTATACACAGCAATTTGGCAAATGATTGTTTTACAAAATGTCACAAGGTAATTAAATTCCTGATCTCATATCCATCTTTGTGATAATGTAACCTAGATTACAAATATTAAAAAACAGAAGAGTACATAGTAATATAGAGCATACTTTTCAACCAAGTAAACCTAATCATACTTGGCTTCACCTAAAAGGAAACTTCAGATGTTGAAAATGCAGCGAGTTTAACAACACTTCTGAGAACAACAGTTTTCGACTTATCCATATACTGGTAAAAAGTTCCCTATCAAACAATTCGTAAACTGTAACACAACATCAGTAATCTACATGCTTAAATGTCCCTGTGGTCAAGCTCACATTGGACAAACAAAGTGAGCACTTAGCCAACAGATTTTAGAACACAAAAGAGTCATTTGCACTGGGAACATGGAGTATATATGATAAAACAGAATAGTATGATTCATACTATATGATATAGTGTATCCTCTTGAGAGACTGAATGAACAATGATTATTTACAGCGAGAATGCATATGATAGTGATGATGTTATGAAAGGTATATGTGCTTGTGCTTACCTCTACCACTTCACACACAACCTCAGCTGAAATGATGTGTTTTCAACATAATGATTAATATGATTATAGGTAGATAACAAATCCTCTGACAGTTAAATTCTTGGAAGTTGATGCATAATGTGCTGACAACAGTTACCTTTTCCCTTTAATTGTCAAGGAAGTCTGTTGTGAGAAAAAAAAAAAGAAAAACACACACAAAGTCTCTTTGATTAAGAAACAACATGTCAAAGCCTGTTTCTGTGGTCTAGCCACATACCATCTATTGGGCAACTACACATGCTTAGTTAAAGAGAGTGCATAAGAGAGTTCAGAGATACCAGCAATTTGTCAGAATCTTTGTGCTTATCTTTGTCTTTATCAGCCCATAATATCTCCTTTGAAATATACACTTTTGCACTAAAGACATAAGGGTAGCTGAAAATTAAAGACACAACACACAGACAACCCTTCTAGTTAAATGGCAAAGCTCTATTCATTTTGACAACTTCACCATGCTGTGTACCCAGTGCAAAACATTCCAGAATAAGCCAAAACTGAATTAATTATTAAGGCTTTAACTGATTATTGTTGATTTTATTATTATTATTTTCATTTGCTTTTCAAATCATTAAAAAAGTAAAAGCTGGAATGGCTAGCTAATTATGAAGTTGCCAGATTGGTGATGACTGACTTGGTAAACTGAATAATTCACAGTGGGTGAGTGTGATATGATGTTTAAATTGGATGTATACCCTAGAGAAATATACACCTGTTTTTACTTCACTCCCTGCAGAGATTTGTTCTTTTGGTTTATCTGCTGGTCTCATCAGAGATTTGACTTAAAGGCTGTAATCCTAACCCTTACCCTGTCCTGTAAGTGTGAATGGTTGAGAACTATTTGGGACTGCAGTGATGGAATTTAAGATTAATGAGACACAGACAATGAGAGTCATGACTGAACAAAAGACCTGTACCTCAGTCACAAGTCGTACTGATGATAGTTACCTCGCATTTTAATACCAGGACCACTGAACTTATGCAAGCAGAAAGTAAATGAGGTAGTGAATGGAATCAAGGGAACTGCGTCTCAAACTAAGAGTCATTTTTTCCCCTGATTACTGCATGCCACATTGATGCAAGAGCTATGGATTTCAAGGTCCAAGACACATAGCTCTAAAGAATAAAAACAAAAAATTCTTAGTGCTGAGACATTTGAATAATTTGTTGCTCAACTTCCACACAATTACTTATTGTTAGATTAAAGGCACAAGACAGTGAGGATCTAGCAACAGAGATAGTATAGCTAATAAAAATTCATCTGATTACTACAGTAGCTTTTTAATAGTGCTAATATTGAACATTAAGAGAGCTAAAATAGAGAAATACACTATGAACAGGGACTTGAAGTTCCATTGTTAAAATCTGTGAACCGCCTTCTTTAAGTGTTCTCCATTGTTACGATTTCTCACTTATTTTCCAGTTGTTAACCCATTAACAGATTCTAATGCCCTCAATTAAATATCAATTTGGTTATATCAAGTAAAGATTAGTTACAGGCATGGAAATATGGGTTGGCACAAAGTGATACATCTAGCTATCACATTTTTTATTAAAAAAAACAAAACATTTGACTATTCAAATTGTAAAATTCAAAGTGCCATTCTTTTCCTTCAGCTATGGTTACATACTTAGTCACATCCCCACACATACGGCACCGAGGTGAGGTAAACACAGAACCAAGTCTGAACATGAGTACAGAAGGATGAGTGGATATAAATGAGACACAGTGCTGACGTGAATGCATGAGTGTTTCCTCCATGTGATTACAAATTCAGGGGGTTGTTTTAGCTTTTAGGAGAACTTTTTTAAACATCTTGGGGTGAACTCAGTCTTTGAATACCTACGATATGAGAGACTTTGTGACTGAGCTTTGTGGTTTAATAAACACTTTTGTTTTAGGTTTATACTTTCATGAACATTGAGTACATTATTTCAAAGTGTGCTATCTTTAATGCCTGGACAGCAACAGCAATATAACATGTAGCCTCTTGACCATAAAACCTAATTAGTCCTCTGTTTCAACAAAATAAATTACACTGAAGTATATGTTTTTTTATTATACATTAAAAACTGCTAACTAAATGTGCATTAATGCATATATCTGATTTATTGTTCATACCTAAAATTAAGTGTATGAAGAGAATAATAGTGAAGAGCATGACAGGTGGCGATAGGAGCTTTTATCTGAATCCGTTCTCTCTTCATGAAAACAGCTGTTTTTTGTTTGATAATCTGTATGAATTACAAAAGTAACTCTGCAAGCACCATATTTAACACTTATGATTAGATGTTGTATCAGAAGGTATGAATTATGTGTTTCATAACTAAATTATGACTTTAATTTAATAGAAAAAACACCTACTGTTGGGTTGTTAGAACGGCATGCAAAAAAGTAGGTATGTAACAACAAATATAACAAAATTACAAAGAAATGCTGTTTAAGAAATGAAAACTGTGAATTATGGTAAAAATAATAGGTACAAGCCAAACATTAAAATTCCTTAACAACAGCAGAAGTAGAGCAAAACCATGATGACTGCATATGTAACTTGTACTAATGGCTAGATTCAATCATCATGATGCTGTATACATAATTCACTTTAGGAATTTGGAAACACTCACCTAGAAAGTTGGTCACATTTGCAGAGGGGACAGAAAGTTGAAACCTTTCATAAATTTCTGATGCACATTTCTTGTGAGCCTATTTTTCTTACTCATCACTCCAGTTCTGTCAGTTTATAGTACTCTCCAGTCCTGGAGACACCCACTGAATCCCAGACACATAGAGATGAATGCAGACATACCTCCCTTTGCTCCACCCTATACACTGAAAACATTTCTAATGACACAGTGGGTGTAACATCTTGAGCTCATCTTTTGCTAAAATTCGAAATAGGTACAAAGAAGCATAGAAAAATATCCAAAAGAGAAACACAGAGAAAAGGATCATGTTAGAGAAACAGAAATATGATACCTGTGGCAGGTATTATCTGTCCTACATGATTATATATCATGATAAGGCTGGACTTGTGCAAACTAGTTCCTGCAAGACTTCGAACTGTGAGACAATTTGCATGATGAAACACTACACCACCAGTGTTTCACCACAACAACATATTTTCATGTTCACATCAGTTAAATTTAGCAGGGCAAAAGATGATATTAGCCAGTAGCCTGTCAGTTCAAACTGCACTAGATAACTAAATAACTAAATAAATAACTGTGCATATAAAATTTATAGCAAGTAATGCTATAAATTAAGTAAAGCTTAACATTAACTTTAAATAAAGCTTTATATTATCACTCACTATTCTATCATTTCAAGCTGCAGCAAGAAACTGTTTTCTTTAAGCACTTCACTACCACCGTACAGTAGCTGTTCACTCCTTTATCAGTACCAAATGGCCATCTGTTACTAGTGAACACAGTAACAGCCCAATGTTGGGGCCCAGCAATTTTGTAGTGCCAGTCATTTTCATTGAAAATGTGGGGAATCACTGTTAGATGAAGCATCACCCTCAGCTTAACATTGTGTTTGTTAAAAAGACTTACTTGAGCTGGCTGTCAAGATACCTAGGTGTTACCAAGCCAGCCAAGAGATATAATCTCTCCAGGACATCCTGGGTCTGCCTCGTGGCTTCCTCCCAGGAGGACGTTCCCAAAACACCTCACCTAGGAGGTGTGGAGAAGGCATCCTAGTCAGATACCTGAACCACTTCAAGCATAGGGGTTCTACTCTGGAAGAGTACGAGTTCTACTCTGAGCCCCTCCCAAATGACCAAGCTCCTCACCCTATCTCTAAGGGAGAGCCAAGCCACCCTTCTGAGGAAGCTCATTTCTGCCGCTCATATCTGCAGTCTCATTCTTTTGGTCACTATCCAGAGCTCGTTGCCATAGGTGAGGGTAGACTGACACTTGACAGTTTTGCTTTTATACTTAGCTTAATCTTCACCACAACAGATTCATCAAGTTGCACCAATCCAATTTCTTGCTCCACTCCCCCCTCACTAGTGAACAAGACCTTCTCCACTTGGGCCATCAACTTCTACCTCACCTGCAGTGCACTCCACCCTTTTTCTGGCCTCAGACTTGGAGGTGCTAATGTTTATTTCCTCCTCACTCGGCTACAAAGTATCCCAGTGTGAGCTGGAGGTCACCACCTGATAAAGCCACATGGTCTGCAAAAAGTAGAGAGGTGATTCTGAGGCCACCAAAGCAGAGACCCTCCACCACTGTGCTGTGCCTAGAAATTCTGTCCATAAAAGTTATGAATCAGGAACGGATGAATGCTTTCAAATACAGAGAGATCTTTTGAGCAAACCTGCACTAGAGTGCTTGTAGCCTGAGACTTGCACAATGGCTCAAATTTTAGTGCAACAGTGAAGCATTCAGCCAAAATAAAGAGTTATTTATGATGTATGTTATAACTCCACTTTTCTCCGCGGCTGGCTGGTGGCCCAACAACAGCATATGCAAGAGTAGACCATAGACCGATTGCACCACATATTTTGTACACTTTTGTACATCAACAACAAACACTCTGCAGGTAGACGTGCAGTCTGTGACTTCTTCTGCTCAAGCATAAAAGGCAGTGGGGTGGGCTAAATTTGAAGATGGCAGTCTAGAAACACTTCCCATCTACTCAGAAGGATTTTGAAAGGATCTGCCAGGAAGGAGTTGTTCTAATTCAGACTAATCCTAACTGCCTCTGCCTCCACTCTTTGTGCCTTTGCATTCAGCACATAGAGATGAATTTATTAAACACTGTTTTTCCCTTTTAACTCACAGCAAGAAAAGAAAAATGTACCATTCTTTTACCACCTTGTTAAAGTGTTCTGCATGACTAAGACTGTCATTTCCACTCCCTTTTTCTGACTGATACAGTCATGTTGGTCAGAACATGACTTTCATGTTTTACTTGTTTTTTCTTTTTGTTTCTTTTGGCCTCTTTCAGATAGAGGATGATAAATTAAGTAGGATTTAGTTGGTTGCTATGTGCAGCCTCACCTCTTGATGCCACTAATCCAATCCAATTTCAGTACTTTTTTTTTTTTTTTTTTTTTTTTATAGTTACATAA
>VUQS01002214.1:2150-32184 GCA_015108495.1 Heterochromis multidens | reverse complement strand
GTGACTTTATTGAGTTTTTGTAAGATCTTATTCCAAAGAGTAAGAACTGCATGTGGGCGCCATATCTCCCTGTAGATGGGCAGCTCTCAGGTAAAGGAGCAGCAGCTGTGTGAGAGTGTGTGTGTGTGTGTGTGTGTGTGTGTGTGTGTGTGTGTGTGTGTGTGTGTACATGTGTGTGTGTGCGTGTGTAAACTGAGAAACACTTACTCTCTCTCTCACCATTTGTGGCTCTCTTGCTCGCCCCCTCTTTCTCATTACACTGGTGTCAGAAGCGCTGTGAAAAATTGATGTTCAGCTGCGGAAAACCCGGACGCACACAGACACACACACACACTTAAACACCCACACACACAGAGACATCGCATACATGAAAGGCCCATATAGACACAATAATCCATATAACCAAAAACAGGACACCCACACTCAGTGCCCACATTAGTGTGTGTGTGTGTTGCTATAACATTTGGAGAGGCTTGTAGCTCTCAGTGACCTTTCAGCAGACTGCCTCTCTGAGGACATATTGTCTTGCCTGTGTGCAAGTGTTTGATGTAAGTTTTAATGTTGGTAATTTAATCTGATGTTTGTTTTTATGTCTCTGTGTTGCTGCGCTTTTGGCCACGTCTCCCTTGTAAAAGAGATCTTTGAGCTCAAAGGGACTAACCTGGTTAAATAAAATATTTTACTTGTGTTATGGGGACCGAGCCGGTTCACAAAGCCACAGTCGGGACTTCCTCTTCACATGCTGTAAATCCGTAGAATGCATGAACACAGTGGGCATAGCCTAACACTGACGAGCAGAGAGTGTTAATTTGAGTATCAGGACTTAATATCTGGATCATCTCAGATGTTCTCTGGGCTAATGTTTGGACCATTTTCAGCACCTTCTTCCTGTCGTATGATGACGTTTGTCTGCCCATCGGGGACCCTCAGCATGAACTTTCATTAACCCTCATCCTCCACCTTCCCTGTGCTGATGTGTTTATCTGTGGCTGCTACTGCACTTAGTTTTCTGTCTTTGCTGTAACTTTGGACAGAAACACAGCTGTACGTTTTAGTTTTTTTTTTAGAAATGCTTCAGTCCGATCATGGTGTATCATCTTTAGATGGAAACTAGCGAGCTAATGTCCTGCTAACTTCTTTTTTATGGACGCCTGGATGTTAAACTTCATTGAAACAGCTGGAGAACCGCCACACTGATCACTTTATTGGAGCTAAAAGAATCTGGACCATTTTTAACTCTGAGTTTGTTGGAACCACATCCTAACACAGCTGAACGGAATCTACCAGACAAGACAGGGGAAGCAAAGCTGAACATAATGCACACGAGATGAGGGACTAGCACAATAAAACAGGAAACCAACTGAGACAGACTGAGACATATAAAGTTGACATAGACAAAAGGAGAATAAATGTGGAGACATGACTGACTACAGAGACAGGGCATAGAGGGACCAAACCAAACAAAGAGTCTCTGAGTTCAAAACAACAGAAACAGCTGGAGACTGGCCTGGCCATGGGGCTCAGCAGCGGGTACGACAGTTCTGGAGGCAGGATCGGCCACAAGGTGAGGTCCAGAAACAGATGCCTTTACTGGCAACTCAATTCAGGGGGTCTGACAGGAGACAGATGGCTGTGATAGTGGAACTCTGGGGGCCGGCTGGGAGGCCAGCAGTGGAGATGAAGGATCTGTGGAGGCTGGCCAGGAGGCCAGCGGCACAGACGAAGCACTTTGGGTGGCTTGGCAGGAGGCTGACCACGGCAAAGGAAGCCCTCTAGAGGCCCACGACGGCGGTGACACGACACCCTTGGTCGTCTGGCAGGAGTCCTCTGGTGGCTTGGCCGGGGGCCAGCGTCGTCGACAGAGGTGCTTGAAATCAGGCAGTCCTGGACCATCTGGCACTGGTGGCGTGGGACCCCCAGGCACAGGTGCAGGTGCAGGTGCAGGCTGCCCAGGACCCACGGGCTCAGGTTCAGGTGTGGGCTGCCTGGGACCCACAGGCTCAGGTTCAGGCTTTGATGCAGGCTCTGGTTGCTCCGGCTGGGGCTGCGCAGGGCGCTCAGCCGCTCCCACTCTAAGGACCGGCACTGGTGCATGCTGGGCCCTAGTCACCTTCACTCTGGGAACTGGTACGGGTGCAGGAGTCAGCGGGGTGTCGGCTGCCCTCACACTGGGAACAGGTATGGGTGCAGGGACGGGCTGGGTCCTGGCCATCCTCACCCTGGGAACAGGTAAAGGAGTAGTTTCAGGGGTTGCAACAGGTAAGGCAGCAGTCTCTGACACAAGCTGTGGATTTAAAACAGTCTCCGAACACACAGGCTGGGGAGCAACACAGTCTTTAAGAGGTATATGCTGGAATTTTAAAACAGTCTCTAATGGAGCAGGTACAGCTGAATAACACTCAGGCTTTGGAAAAGCTGGCCAAGGAATAAAAACAGTCTCTGGAATAGTCAGCTTGGCAACACGAAACTCCACGAAACAACATGAAACTTCCTCCTTCAGAGGCAGAACAAAAACTGTTGTTTTCCGGCTCAGAGAGCCGAGAGAGAAGAGAGAGAATAAAGCAGAGAGCTTTATTATTTGCCGAGTCAGACACAAAATGCTTTTTGACATTGAACAAGATGCTTTAATAATGGCCGGCTCCGATAAAAAAAAACAATACAGTCTTTGGTTCAACAGGCTCTTCCACCACATTAACAGTCTTTGAGTCCATTTTACTTACTGTGGTGGGTTTTAGCTGGGCCGAAGAATGATGGCAGTTTGAGCACCGCTTCTTCCTGGAAGTGGGGGTCTGTGAAACCGGGGCTGCGGACACCTCCGATGTGCCGGATGGAGTCGACGCAGGGGGCGAGCTGGGCGATGAAGAGACAGTTATTCCCAGAACGCGGTAGAAAGACTGCGCTGGTGTGAGACTGCAGTACTTGGCGAGGGAGAGGAAGAGCTGACAGGCGGAGAGGCTGGAGCTGAGCTGGGGAGCAGAGAGGCTGGAGAGTGAGTGGCCGGTGTAAAGCTGAGCCCCGCCCCCCATTACTGGTGGGTTGGGCAGACGACAAGCGCCAGATGAGGTGGCACGGCAACTTCGCGGGCCCCCCTGGACCAGGCGAGTTCCCCAAAAGAGTGGCTCCAACTCCGGGGCCATGGCATCCACTTTAGCGTTTCTTCCCAGATTGCAAAAACCACTCGCTGCCGCTCATACAGGTCAGAGTCCATTAGGTCCATATTGGTCGCGTCCTTCTGGCATGTGTTGGCTGTGTGGCAAGTAGAGTGTGGACTCAAATGCGGGACTCGGCAGGCAGAAGTAGGACTCAAAACACAGCTTTATTGCTGGCATCAGACTGAATAAACAAAACAATCAACATGGCAGGAACAAACTGACTGGGGAGAAATCACACAACCTGACAGATGAGCACACAGCATACGATGAGGATGCGACAAAGAACAGGGAGAGACTCAGACAATATATACACAGGAGGGAATCAGGGCGGAGAGGACACAGACGAGACAGGGGAAGCAAAACTGAACATAATGCACACGAGACGAGAGACTAGCACAATAAAACAGGAAATTAACTGAGACAGACTGAGACATACAAACTTGACATAGACAAAAGGAGAATAAACGTGGAGACATGACTGACTACAGAGACAGGGCATAGAGGGACCAGACAAACACAGAGACAAGACTGGGGAAACAGACCAGGATCACAAAGAGAACAAAAGATCAAAACCACTATCAGAAACCTATAAGGCTTAGAACATGAAACCTTTCCAAAACCAGAGATAAACAAGAATACAAAACTAAATGTACTCTTAACTAGGAATAAGGAATAGCAAACTCAAAACACTGGGTCAAAGACCCAGGACCACGACATCCCCAATGAGTTTCATGTATTCAGTGCATGAACAGTCCTTTACCCTTCCTTCCACCTTGATGAGATTCTCAGTTCCAGTTGCACTAAAGCATCCCCACAGCATAATACTCCCACCACTGTGTTTCACTGTGGGGACGGTGTTCTTTGGGTTGTACACCTCTCCCTTCTTTCTCCAAACATAAGCAGCGTCTCTGTGGCCAAAGAGCTCTAGTTTCACCTCATCTGATGTTTTTCACTTGACCTGAAAAAGGTTGTTGGTTCAATTCCAGCTGGATACACACATACTCCTTGGGGTTGTGTCAGGAAGGGCATCTGCTGTGAAACCACAATCAAAACATGCAAAGTTTTACCTGCTGTGGCAAAAGAAGCAGCTGAAAGTAGCATTCTTGTCTGTTTTAATGTGGTGGCCAACTGTTGCCTGACAATCTGATGGTTACAAATTCCATGCAATGTTTTATAGAAATGAACTATATTGGTCTAAAAACCATGTTAGAAAAGTGCTGTGAGGCAGTTTTGGTTTTGGATAGAGTTAGGTTAGTTGTTCCCTTTCTTTTCCAGTTTTTGTGCTAACCTCAGGAGCTGCTGATATTGAACCAAGAGTGATATTGATCTCTCATTTTGCCAAGGGAGCAAAACAACTTTTTTCCTCCCTGAAACTGACAGTTTCAACCAGGCGAGGTTTTAGTCAAAACATATAGAAATAAAGTAAAAAACACAAAAAAAAAGTGTAGTGTAGTGTAGCTAATTATCTCTTTCATTGCACTTTTAAGTGGAACTGGATTTTCAAAAGAACAACTGAGCTAAGACTTATGATGGATGGCTGGATGCACGAGTAGATAAAAAAAAAAAAAAAATTCCCTTTCACCTTCTTATCTCCAGATCCGACTTTATTGAACTTTGCAGTTTTCCTCTCTGGCTCCCAGTTTGGAGTTGTATTGCAGTATCAAGCCTCTTGCTTTTTATCAGCTTATGTTGAATCCAAATTGAACAAGTGGTAGAACTTACAAGACCACAAAGCAAAGATACACAAAGGATTACTTGAACACAAACAGGGATTACCCATCAAGGTTTTTATGTATCTGACCTTTGACCCTGATTATCATCTGTCAACATGTGGGAGAGTGCAGTAGCAGAAAATCATGACAGGAGTAGCTGTTGTCAGTATCTCTCTCTCTCTCTCCATTCGAGAGCCAAAAAAAAAAAAAGAATCATTATTGATTCAATACAAACAAACAGTTAAAAAAATTGATGTGGGAAAAATGAGTCTGGTTTTGTCACTCATTGATTTACTTGTCAGTGCAGGTCTCTGATCAGTAGCTGTAGTGTGAGTGAGTGTGTGTGTTGTGTGTGTGTTTGGAAATGAAACAGGAGGTGCTGGACGAGCAACAGCAACTAGTAAATCACTAAAATAAATATGAGAGGAAATTGATTAGAGCCATGAGGCAGCAGTAAGTAAATACAATTCCTATTGTATTAACTGATGCTTTCCTCCTGGAGCTTGCGTTCACAAAAAAAAAAAAAAACCTTCTTGCCATGCCCTCAAGATCTGAGCACACTCAGACAGAGCACGATGCATAATTAAGCATAGAAATGGCACATTACTCATGGAAAATTCACAAAAAGCTTCTTGTCTCCTCGACTGATGTGAGTGGTTCAAAACTTCATCCCACATCAGCCTCATTTTCAAGTCAAATGTAACACCTCATTGTCCCTCTGTGAGCGTCTTGGTTTAAACTCTGCAAACCCTCTCTGGTTTTTCCACCCTTAAGTTTTGAAAAAAAAATGTGTGTTCTAGTGCTCATTAAAAAAAAGTAAACTTTAGATACACTTTTTTTTTTTTTGGTCACCTAACGTGACAAGGTGCTGAGTCTCATTAGGCTGTGCCAGCTCAAAATGACCAAAATATGGATTTTATTTCTGATGAGTGAAACACAAAAAATTGGGAGCCTTAGGACTTGAGCAATCCATCAAAGCTCAACAGGTAATTCTGCCATTAAAATGCAACAAAGAGCAAATGTAAATGTGTCACATGAGGAGGAGGTGATCCTTAAAACAATGAAAAAAGATTTGCTACTTAAATATTGTAACTATATTAACTTAATGTTGTTACTTACAGTGTCATTATATATAAGCAAACAATCTTTCTCTTTATTTGGGAGAATGGAAACAAAATGTACCAGGGTGTTGTGAGGCAGTTTAATATTTCTCTCCTAGTGATTTAGTGAACCTCTGACCCATTACTTCATGTCGAAAATCTTACCTGTAGCTCTCTGGGGAAGCCCTGACATTTGAGGGAAAGTGTTTATTCAAATTTATTATTTTTTGGGGGGTGAATTTGCATGTAAGAAATAGAAACAACCAGTCAAGTGTTCATGCATAAAAATAATCCCTGACTGGGGCTCTTAGGTGTTCTCGTCCCTCCCCGTTTTTCCTTCTTTTTTTCTTGCACTGTTTAATCTGCCATTAAACAATTTGTTTCCCAGATGTTATCTGGTTTCAGCATTAGTTGGCTGCACTGTAGGATTATGTTTATTAATGGAGTTATCACAAGAGAAATCTGCACTGAGCACCCTGAGCGGTGCAGTAACATATTGATTTTTGTGTCCAAACAAAGCGCGTGCACCTGAAGTGAGCCTTTTCATTAAGGCAACCAAACCAAGGAAATTTTCTTATGAAGCAAACCACTGCCACCAAGTGGGCAATCTTTTTACATGCATGTTTTTATAGAGGAGGATCAGAACTGTTGTTAGTAAATGCATGTAGGTAGAAAAAATGATTGCCCTGTGTGACATGGCTCAATGATGAGTTTATCTGGTCATTTCTAAAAGTCAACAGGGTTTCAAAATTTTCAACAGCAGCTCACTTTTTCACCTAAGGTCAAATTTCAGACTACTTCTGGGTTTGTATCACCACTCTTGTCAGAGAATAATTGGCAGAAAACTGAAAGCCTAAAGAGTCTCACAGGCCTGTTTTGTTTACTGATAAACCTGGCATCCTTGAGATGCCTCTCTGCTTTATCGCTCTGTCTTTCTGAGGCAACTGCAGTATGCTAATCCTTGAAGACTTCAGCTCCCACCTGCCAGCCCTCATTATTTTCATGCTATTTTTGAGATAAACAATGCAGAGTAGCTTAGTGCCAGCGAGATTTCCCTCTATCATACTGTAATGAAGATGGAGATGGCAAACAGGCCCATAGGCAAAGAAAGAGACTTCATCAAATATTTGCTTATACCAAGGTCAGTTACTTCTGAGACTGCATGATGCTGATCACATTAGTATTTAAAATGAAAAACTTTTCATATTTTTATGTGTAAGCTGAATTTCAGACATATTACATTCACCAAGATCAGATTAGTACTGTGGTTCAGTCACATTGCGCTTGAAACTATTGCAGATGCAGAATATACAGTCGTTTGGCATCTACAGACCTAGAAGTCATCACCTCCTGAGAAGTATGTTTCATATACAAAATGTGGAGTAATGAGTTTATAACCATGGATCCAGTAGATGGATAGATGGATGCTGGGATGGTGGAAAGCTGAAACAGCCAGCAGTGATGCAGTACAGCAGGCTGAAAATGGTGATATGTGTTTGGCTTATTACACACGGACAGTGAGGAATGCTAATTGTTCATGTTGCAGTGTACTACATTATCAAATTTTAGTTATTTTTTATAACACACTAACTATATGAAAAATGAAATGGTGCAGCTCATTGTCAAGAGAAAGACAAGGAACAATAGACCCCTCGTTAAATTTAAAATTTCTCTTATTTTCACTTTTATTATTATTTATAATTATTTATTTGAAATCATTTCACATCTTTCTTGCAAACAGTGGAGGAAGGGAAGAGCTACAAAGGTCCAGAACTGGACTCAACTAGTCAACCAGACTGGATGTTGCAGTTATTCAGTCTTGGAAATGCACTCAAAGGTTAAAGCTGCTGAATGTGAAGGAACCAGCTGACATGTTTAAGTGAATAGAGGTTTGAACTCAAGAAGTACTAAAAGTTTGAGTTACAAAATCATCCCAACCATTGATCAGTATGTTAGAAATCTTATAATTTAACAAACTTTAAGTTAAACTGTTTTGCTTGCAGACATGATGGGCCAATGTCTGGACAAAGATTTAAAATCTAGTCTGCATTTCACAGATTTCTTTTGTGTCAGATAAAAACAATGAATAGTATGTAAGAAACAAATACGTCTAAATCTACCCATATGCAATAACCTGTAAATTTCCCCTTGTAGTGAAAGACCAGCGTGGTGTCAACTAATCAGTACAATGGTTTAAATGCAGATGTTTAAACACAAAAAGCTACACAGAGCCCTTCTTCCTTTACATTACTTCTAGCCCTCCCCCAAACTCTTGGATCTCTTGGTCTGATCTCCAACACCTTTATCCGCATGCATACAATTACACCCCCCTCTCCCCCACCCCTTCTCTCTCACACTTATGACCATTAACATGAGCACAATAGCTGAGAGAGAGAAGAGGCAGCAAGAAGAAACCACAAAACCAGTCTCAAAGCTCATTGTTATTCTTTAGCCACTGGCTTGGTTTGACCTGCTTGTCTGCAGTTATATAAAGTGATTTTGTTCTTCATTTTTTGCTTTGCTTATGTTTTGCACAGCATGCAATTTGTTAACATGAATAAACTGGCTACGCCTCACTTCTTTGGGGTCATAATGCACAGTGGAATGAACAATTTCAAGTGTTAAGTGGTCCAATTCATCCTACCAGAGAATCAAATCAAGATTCAGCTGATGGAGTATAAGAATGGATATGCTCAAAAAGGGGTTATTGGTATCAATCCACAAACTTGGAAGGATAACCAAGTGATTTAAGAAAATTAGATGTATTCAACGATTTCCCATCTTTCTTCCATACTTTTGAGAAGCAGAAAACACGGGGTGGTTTTAATGGCTTACACAAGATGACCCCTGTTCATGCACTGACATAACGCACCACACTTCTTAGGCTCATGTGCAATACAGAAAAGCAAAAACTGTACTGAAAACGAGTGATCAAGCAAGAAAAAAAAATGCCAACATTGTTAACTGTAAAATTTATTATGGGGAATCCATAGGGCGCAAAGTACAAAACAGTAGCTTATGAAAAGACAAATCTTCACAGATATTTTAGTGATGTAGGTAGTTCTAAAGTTAAGGTGTGTGCAAAATGAAATGTCCTAATACATTCAGACTTCAGGTTATTTCATGAAATTAGATTTGTTAAAAAAATATTCTGAAGTAGATACTGAGTGTGTGTATGACATTCTCATTGCCATGTCGTCAAATACTAACACAAATCACTGGCATCACTGAGCTATGCACAAGTTGTCCTTTTTACTGTTGGGACTAGGTAATAGTGAGGCAGGTGTCGCTCCAAATTGAACCTTATTCCGAATCCCCTCTGATTGGGTCCGTCAAGCATAATTTTTTTAGCATGCAGAAATACATTTTTAAAAAGGTGCCTGTGTAATCCAAGAACTTTCAAGATCTTTTCTTATAAACCTAACCCAGTAGTTTTGGTGCACAAGTTAAATAGAGTGAGAAAAGGTGGGGGGGACAAAGTTCCAGAGTGGAACAGGAGCTGAGGTCTCCTGGTTGATTTAGACTGCTGCCACTCCTGCCTCCAATGATGCATGGCAGCACAAGGTCAAAAGGACACCATGTGCATATTTCTGTGGTGTCACTGTCCTATTGATAACATGGCAGTAACTGACACCCTGGAAGATGGAACTAGATGCTGTAATGGCTAAAGTAATATATCCAACAGTGTAATGGCAAACATTTTAGTGCAAATGTACTATGACACTACAGAGTTTATAGTGTCGATTTCCAGATAGAAGCCAAGCCAACATGTCAAAATCTTTTGAAAACTACCTAAAATGTCACCTCACCAACTCACTCCCTAATTTGTATTAAAAAACAAAAAAAAAGAGACAATATGAAAGGAAAATGCAACCCTGTTTTTCATAACAAAAAAGTAATCTTATCTGAACACTAACAATTACTGCATTCAAAGAAATAAAAAAAAAAAAAAAAAAAAAAAAAAAAAAAAAAAAAAAAAAAAAAAAAAAAAAAAAAAAAAAAAAAAAAAAAAAAAAAAAAAAAAAAAAAAAAAAAAAAAAAGTCACCTCAAACTCAACCATGGCCTTCTTCATGCTCTCTACATCAAAGATCATCTTGATTAGATCCTGGACAGGTTTGGACAGTCTTGACTTGGTGCCAGCGGTGGCAGTCAGCCTCTTCACTGCCTCCTCATCCTGCACAGAAATGTGAGCGCCACTAAGAAAATAAAAAATCCACAACATGAAGAATGGGATGTTAATTTGTTAGTTTTGTGCAGCTTTGGTGTACCTGTCCGTAGTCAATCTCCAGCGGGTAGAACTTATTAGGATACTTGGTGAAGTTGGACGAGCCCCAGTCATTGCCCGTCTTCTCCTTGTACACACCCAGGAAATTATCCAGGGCAGAGTTCTTGTCGTGGAATTTGTCCAACTTGTTTCCTCCAATGGTGGTACCCACTCTTCCCCATGACCTGAACACCCAGTACCTACACATACGTCACAGAGGGAAGAGATGCATGAGTTAGTCTATGGATAATTAACACTTCCATGAATGGGGGAAATGGTAAACAAACAGTGAAACTTAACTGCATCCACCAAATTAAGATACCTTATAAAGACAGAAATTGACTTTTATAGTTACACAGTAAACTCAGTTAGTGTCTGACATGTCTCTATCCAACCTGAATGCTGAGATCTACAACAAAAAGAGGTTAGATTACCGTTTCTGTACATCATCCTCGAGCAGCTGCAGTTTATAGTAAGAGTTTGTTCCTCTGACAATATCTACAAGACCGAGTGTAGCACTGTACATCTTCCCATTCTGCTCCAGAACATGAGCACTGTTCTCCAGACCTGGGGAAAAAAAAAAAAAATCATAAATCAAAATCGGGGGAAAAAAGGAGAAATGCTGCATTTTCAGTCCTGGGTACTAATGACTACCTGAGTCTGGATCCACAGCAGCTCCACCTTTGACTGTGAGTTTCATCTTCTTGGCTTTGCCACCACCTGCAATGGCACAACTGTTTAATGTATGGAATAAATGTCACATTTAGATCTACCTACTGTATATACCACATACACAGGCGTAGAGCACTGTTTTAATGCATTCACTCAGTATTTCCACAATAAGTGCCCTTTACCTTCCTCCTCCTTCACCCTCCCTGTGCTCTTAGTAGACTGTGTTCCAGACTTGGAGGCCACAGACGGAGCCTGAGCTTCGACTTTAACCTCTGCCCCCCAGGGGGAGATGGCGTGCAGGGAGACCAGCTCCTGAAGGGCTTTGCCTGATGACTTGATGTCTGTGAGGAAATCCTCAGAGACCACACGCACACCGGCATCTCTTACTTCCTCCATCTTCTTACTCATCTTCTCCACCTCCTCTGTGAATACAGGACGACAAAGAGTGTGTCAGAAGTTTGACATGTTACATCATTCTTTTTCTAACAGAGTACTTGTATTATTTCTTTCTTTAATAAACTGTTACTTACTCTTGTTGCTGAGGCACAAAGAGGCCTTATTGACTGTGCCGGTAATCTTTCCACCGAGCTCCTCTACAGCAGCCTTCAGATCATCTTTGTTCTTAGTCAGCTTTCCCACAGCCAGCAGCTTCATGCCAGTAAGAGGCTTGTCTAGGGGACAAAATTCACAGGGAAAAAAAAAATAAATAAAAAAATAACAATACTATCGTTCACAACTTTTTTCATTGCTTATTGTCCAGGGTACAGAGAGGATAGAAAATTCTAATGCTTTAACACAGTCCTTTAAGTTTTTCTCACCTGAAGGGGCTCCCTCTGGCAGTGGCTTGGTCAGAGAACTGGATGCACTCGGTAGAGGTTCTGATTTGGCTGCTGTCAGGGTTTTTGTGGGAGCCTCTTTGGGATAAACCCTGTCCTGCCGCTTGAATTTAAATTTTTTCAGAAAAGGAACTTCGTGGAACTCCTAAAATGAAAAAAGATATTTCAGTGACATAAATAATAAACCAATTAGTTTTACACTGCAGCTTAATTTTTCTTCTGGATTGCTGCTCATCAACTATGGCCCTTTTATTTATTTTTAATTTTTCCACTGGTGCCGGTGCTTATCCTAGAACCTGTTCCACACAGTCCACCAGGAAAGATTAGTGTTGGTGTCAAAAAGCTAACAGCAGCACCATCACCACAAAGTTGGAATGACTCAGTGGCTAGAGGAGGGGCTACTGCAAAAAATTCACCAGTGATTGACAGATGCAGCCTACAGATTCTGTCCAAGGTAGCTATCCAGTGACAGTAATTACTCCAACTTGTGCTACGTAATGCTATAAGGAAATGTGGACTAGTTTGCAAAAGGTACCAAAGAAGAACTTGCTCTGTACCTGTGGAAAAGACATCTAAAAATAGTTAAAGTGAAATGAGGTGACCCACCTTGGGAATGACCCAGTCTTTGCGTAGGGGTGTTGTGGTTTTGAACACACACTTTGTCCAGGCAGAAATGTTCCCTGTGCAGTAATAGGCGTCACCCTTAAACACCAGTTGCCCCTGGCACCCCTTACATGCCTCGAGAGCACCAAAGGCCATGCCGTCAGCCAGGCTGTCAACCACCTGTCAGTTCAAAGACACTCGTCATTAAACAGAAGAACTGCAGCACTCGTCAAAGTAACAGCGACTTTAGTTTTAACTCATTCATATGAGGTGGTAAATACACAACAAAAGACTACATTCAGGAGCACTAAATATTGAATCATCTCTAATAAAAATCTGCTTTCCACCATGCTACATTAGACACATAATGAAACATAGTGCTCAGAAAATGAAACTAGCTTCTCTTACATTGGTCTCTCCAGAGGGAACTTCCTGGCCATTTGCAATCAGCAGCTCCTTCATGTCATTGGCTGAACAAAATTTCCGCAGCTTGTCCTTGATCCCCCAAATAAGCTGGCTTTGATTCTGCAGACAAATGCAGCCAAGACACACACACACACACGAAACAATGAACGTGACATCAAACACTATCAAAGTTTACTCTAAAATGTGAGAAGTAACATTAAAAAGTACCTTTAACTGATCTTCCAGCTTTTTCTTCTCATCGTCTTCCTTGGTCTTCTGTTTCTTTGATACTCCGTCAACATCATCAGATTTCCGCTTTCTGTGAAAACAAACAAAGTTTTCAAAAGATTTATTCAAAACTTTTTTTTTTTGAGGTAATTCAGCAAGGACAACAAGGAAGGACAGAAAACATCCAAATTAACTTCCTAAATGAGCCTCAGAGGAACACAGGACAGCAGTCAAGATGAGGAATAACAAGCCTGATTCGAACACCTTCAGTCATTAAGCAGATTCAATTGGGCCTCATCAGTTAATGGACACACACAAACACAAGCTGGTACATGTCTGCACAGTCCCAGGTGTCAGTGTTGAAATCACGGACTCTGCCCTGATGAGGAAAATGCATTAGCATCCTGTGAGACCAGACATGCACACACATTTCAGTTAATGACCATCCAAGTCTCAGACAAACCTCCCCCATCAGACAACAACTGAATCTATGGGGAGGAGGGGGACATATAAAACTACTTGTAAATGTGTTCCTGCATAAATGTGTGTTTGCTTTTTTCTGAGTGGAGATGGACAGTGTAAGAATAACACTGATGAAACCCTTAGATTTTCTCCTAAATTGATTACAGATAGACCCACACTGCTACAGACTGGTGAGTAATTTTACTTCTTTAATGCATTTCATTGCCAATCCGAGTTTGATTTGCACCTTATTTCTCTCTTTAGGACGAATATGGAGGACACCAGGGCATTGTTCAAACTCTACACTTTACAAAACACAAGTTACTCCTCCCATCTGTTGTCTCCTTTTCTAAAAGGTTTCCAAAATTTTTCAGCTGCTTCAGTCTCTAATGCCTCCTCTTCAGCTTCACCTCCACCTGACGACTTGGTGATTTCCCCCAAAGTGGCGTACATGGCGGCTGAGCTTGTCATCGCCTTTTTCTCCACTACAGGAAATCTACTGGTCTGTGCCGCTGTGGGCCTCAACCGCAAATTGCGCACCGTCACCAACTACTTCCTGGTCTCGCTCGCAGTCGCTGACATTTGCGTGGGTGCGATTGCCATTCCCTGTGCCATCCTGACCGACATCGGTTTGCCACGTCACAATCTCTACCTGTGTCTCCTCATGCTCAGCGTTTTGATCATGTTCACCCAGAGCTCCATCTTCAGCCTGCTGGCAGTGGCTGTGGAGCGCTACGTTGCCATCTTCATGCCGTTCCGATACCAGGTCCTGATGACGCCTCGCAACGCTGTGCTGGTGATCCTCGCCACGTGGATTCTGGCCTTTCTCATCGGACTTGTGCCTCTGATGGGGTGGCACAAGACACCGCCTGATACAGGCTACTGTTTCTTCATCCTGGTGGTGGACATGACCTACATGGTGTATTTCAATTTCTTCGCTTGCGTGCTCACACCTCTGGTGATCATGTTCCTCATCTACGCCCAAATTTTTGTCACGGTCAAGCGGCAAGTGCGGCGCATCACATCTGAGCAAAGCGGCAAAGGTGACGGACAAACGAGGACCGCGGCCAGCATGCGGCGAGAGATGAAGACGGCTACTTCTCTCTTTCTGGTTCTTTTCCTCTTCACAGTTTGCTGGATCCCGCTCCATATAATCAACTGTTTCCTGCTTCTCTGTCCACACTGCTATGTGCCGTTAGAGCTGTTGCTCACCGCCATCATCCTGTCGCACGCAAACTCCGCTGTCAACCCCTTCCTTTATGCGTACACCATGACGGCTTTCAGGGACACATTTAAAGCAATTTTTATGTGCTGCAGGACAGTGATGGACAGAGAGGTTTTAAATGAGACCAACAGTGGTGATCAACGCTAGACCTGATCATACCTTTAATCCCAAAGTTCAAACCTGAATAAAGGATTTTGGCTCACCCCTCAGATTTGACAGCAGGCAGCCTCTTCTTGAGCTCTTCCTTGTCCTCTGCCCGCAGTGCATTGAATCCCTTCAGCTGAGCAGCGCTATACTCGGGCTTGAAGGCCAGCTCCTCCCTGCGGCTCACAAAACACGCCGTGTGGTACCAGCGGTCAATCAGACCCAGCTGTGGCTTCTCAGGGTCCACGGTTTTCTTGGACACACGAATCTGATCCTGGAGGTTCAAATATTTATGGCAAAACGACAAAGTTAATCCATCAGTTATCGTTAAATTTAAACAACAGTTTTGAGACAATAAAAGCAGTGCCAGACCTTTTCTATTTTCTGCTCGCAGCCTTTGCATGTGCTGCGGTTCGACTTGGCGTATTCCACAGCAAAGTCATTCAGTGTCTTCTCCCCTTTAGCTCCACCCTTCTGGTCACCTTTCCCTATAAGATCGAAGATCAAACATAACTGAACCAGCTATAAAAAGATGTAAATATGTGATAAAACTAGGGCAGCTATCGATTATTTTAGTAATTGAGTATTCTATCGATTATTCCAGCGATTAATCGGAGAAGAAATACTTTTGTCTTATTAATGTATCTAATACTGTATCTCCTGGATGAGGTAGATTTGGTGTGTGTTCATGTGTCTCTGTGTGTTTAAGTGTGCTAGTGAATGAGTGAGTGAGTTTGTGTGTGTGTAAGTCTTTAAAGGAGTGTGTAGTGGCTGCAATGAAGAAAAGCGAGCAAATCAGCATTCTGAGGTCTGCCCTGTGCTTTAATGCTAAATTTTGTGCTGCTGAAAACAGACGTTCTCACGGCCCCAGGTCAGTGGCTCAGTTTTCCTGGCCCATGTACAACTTTTTTTTTGGCCTGTGGAAAAAAAAAAAAAAGCTTTTATCTTTAAATATTAATACAATTTAATTAATATAAAAATATTTTATATTATTTCACTTTAAATCTGAAAAATAATGTTATGAAAGCCTTGAAATAAATATGGTCTAATAGACCTCATGCCTCCCTTTAGATTCACCCCTGCTTGCTGCAGGTGTCACTGCGATAGAAAGTGGAAGGCTGTCATCAGCCTTCAGCAAGCTGTCGAATTTAAACATAGTATCGGACTAAGTTAACAGTTCTTCTGCATATTTTAATGTAACTTCTGTAGCTTTACTTTAGATTTTCGCTGTGTAAAACAAACAGCGGTGGATGGGAGCAGCTACAAAGTTCTCTTTTCTTTATGTTGGAGCTTGTTGAAAAGGTGGTTTGATTAAGGACTCCCACCAGCTTTTTTTTCCAGTAAAGGTTTTAATGGTGATTACAGGAACAAGCGCTGCTGTTTTGGACGCTAGAAATATGTTTTCTTTCACTCCACCTGAGCTCACCGTCTCGGTAACGGCTCCGCCTCTTTACTCTTCGGGGTGTGTGTGTAGACAGACTCTGGCTCCACGTTAAACTATGACATCATCTTCACTGCTGCTGCTGTGTCATCAGTCTTTTTGTTAAAAATTTAAGATATATGATAGAGTGTGCAGACATTTACACTAAAGGGAGAAATTACTTTATGGTTTTTATTTGCTGCTGCACTGTACTGATTGATGTTTTAATGAGTCAATGTTTACCCATTACTTAGTAACACTGTTGCTTCTCTGATTGCTTATAATAACTAAAGAAGCTTAAGATAACAATAATTAATTTGCCCAAACATTTCCATGAGGGGGCACAGCCTAATAAAACTCAAGTACTGACCTCCTGTGGCGCCACCACTTTCAATGGCCTTTTTCACCTTCTGCTGGTCATCCCAGCGGAGATCAGAAAACCCAGCGATATCACCGGTGGACTGAGCTGCTGCTCTCTGCCAGAAGCAGGAGAAGTGATGCCAGTGCGGGACCTTCCCATCAAACATGGGAGACTGAAGGACAAAGAACCAACACAGATGTTTTAATTCACAGTGTAAAGCATCTCAAATTGCTTCTTCCAGTTGGATGATTATAAGATGACTTAGGAGGGGAATATTTCTCTGCCAAACTCATTTGCAGAGGTCTGAAGAGGGGACAAAATTCCCTCTTTTTCTTTTCCAATGTCATGTTATGTGTAAAATGTTCACTCTGTTTATTGTATGTCCACATGGGATGGGTAATTATATGTCACAATCAATAAGTTTTACTACTGCCTTAAGAAAAAATGACAATACTTTGGATCTACCCTAAGTTAAATCCATGTTGTGCAAAATTTTACAAATAGCCCATGGCTTTGTGAAATATGTTTAATGGACATCAGCATAAAAAAATAAGATGCAAACATGCTGTTTTCTAGCAAAAACACCAATGCAATATACAATAAAGACAGTACATTCAGGACCTTATGCATTTTTCAGATAGGAAACAGGTTACGTGGAGCATTCCTCTCCTCTCAGCAACACACATGATGTATATACAACATTTTTTGCATACTTTATATAAAGTGCAAACAAAAGCAGCTCAAAAACAGAGCCCTGTGGGACCCCTAAATGTGATCCCAGTGTGCTCTGCCCCTGCTGACTTCTTTAAAGCACACTGACTGAATGTGACATGTCTTTGGAGAGAAAAGTCGGGTGACCTGAGAATCTGGAGCTGCTCCATCAGCCATGAGTTAACAGGCTGACTCTGTGCAGCCACATAAGCAGCTCTCGGACTCTTTAAGTGATTACCTCTCCGTGGGGGCAGCAGCAGTTTCTACGCACTGCTGTTGCCGCTGCTGTGTGCTGTGATTTTGTCTCCTGGGGTAGACAAATTCTGAACAGCTGCAAACTCCAAGCATAAATCAAACGAGTTCATGAACTGCACGATGCACAACTGCCAGACTGAGACAAGAGAAAGGCTCCGCGGCTCATTGTGAACAGGAATCCATAGACAATGTCAGCCATTTAAATGCTAACGAGGGCCTGATTCAGCGCGACTGAAACCACACTATGAGCTACTTTCTTACTCTGCAGTCAGCCCCTACACATTCACTACAGCCGCCCAACAAGCCGCATACTTTACAAGGCAGCACCCTGGTAGTAAGCCAGCCAACGGAGCATGTTTTCCCCCCAGACGTCGCCACCTTACCTGCACCATGATAGCCATCCTAAGCGAGTCTTTCGCTATGTTTTCTTTGCATTTTTTGCACGACGCGCGGCCGCTTTTAGCGTATTCCGCCCTGTATAGTTTGTCCTCTTGCGAGTCTGCCATACTTTATTTATGTATTAGTATTAAAGCAGAACTAAACGAATTCACTGCGAGACGACCAACTTTCTCCGGATGATAAGGAACCGCAACAATCAACGCACAGGCAGAGAGAAGCCCGCGTGCCTGCACGGCCACCGCAGAGAGGGGAGTCACGTGAAGAGCTCTCACTCCGGCTCTGTTTCCACGCGACCACATCTGCACCAGCAGCTCTCTCATCTGGACAAACTCCAGCTGTGAAGTTGCAGTCTCTGCTGTAAATTAGTCACTATATACAATATATATGAGTGACTGAGGCTCCCAGATGTGGATTGGTATGCTGCACATGCGCACGTCTTAAAGTGTAATTTTTAAGATTTCAGAGGACTGTAGCCTCTGAAGTAGACCCTATGATGCATACTCTGCTATGTGTGCTGCAGATAGGACAATTTTGTCCGATAATATCGGTAATACACAGGCTATGTCACTTGTTATCATTGGGTATGCATAAAAAATGTTTGCACTACCTCACATAACGCCTATACCATGGGCCTGCTGTACTTTTACTTTTAAAAGTTGTTTTTGTTGTTGTTTATACAGCTTTTATCCTTTATCCTGCTGCTGTAACACAGTAATTTCCCTTGTGGGATTAATAAAGTACCTACCTACACTAAAGACCAGGCTTGAATTACGGTTTAAAGGAAAAGGATTAAAAACATGATGAGAAAACTACACGGAATCCATTAACACATACATTAAATATTAAATTAATAAACCTAAGCATTGAATTGTGTGTAAAACAAAACATTAAGAGTATCTCACCTTTGAATTAATGTTTTATGAACACCGAGAACCACTATTAACACTTTGCCACTTGACTTAAATCGCTGTAAAAAACAGAAATTCAGTTCAGTACTACACAAAGTTCAATATATACATGACAAACAGTATGACCGTTATCAATATTATGCTTCCAATATATTATTATTATGATTATTATATGATTATTGTGACTGAGTAAGGCTTTTATAAAAGCTGATTAAGATATTTTATAGACCACATGTTTACATTTGATTGCTTTTAGACAAAAACATGAAAAAGAATCAAATGAAATATTTCTGTCCTGTGAAAACAGTGAAACAGCATTCAGAGAGGTGACGTTACTGAGCTTTAATTGAAAAGTTTCATGGGAAATAAAACCAATATCTGACTACAGGCTGCAGTCCTTGTCAGGAAACATTTGTTTATGTCTAGGCAAGGACTATTAGACACTAGATGAGCTGATTTCTGTGCTGATCATGTTTATTCTTTTGGATATTTTTATTTATTTTTTTGTATTTGTTCAGTAAAAAGCAAGCGTTCACACTTCGGAGTGAGCCATCTTTCAGAATAGAGCATCAGTAAGCCGTCCGCAGAAGACGCGCGCTGTCTGCAGCCAGAACTAATGGAGTCAAGAGAAATCGTCCTGACTCTCAAAGAAAGGAAGATCAGTTTATTGTAAAATCAAAGCTTTATTTATTGCACATTAATAATATGCTGTCTTTGTTGCTTAATTTAACTGGAATGTGAGCAGGGCTGGGCTGACAAGTGTGCTTGAAAGGAGCAGAAAGAAACTCTGGGGTCAGAAAAGAGGTGCTCTCTTTACTGGAAGATCCATTTTATACATTCTGAAATTGAATTTACTGAATCTGAGACACATGATAACCCATAAAAACAGGCCATAATGACAGCAGAAATAGTCAGCTCATTATTGTACCTTCAAAACAAAAGGCTGGGTTGAGTTTAATGAGAGCGTCATGTCATTAATTATATGCACAGTAAAAAAAACTAAAAGTACTCAGCTTTATGGTCATAACTGGTTTAATTAGCAGAAATTATAGTGGTTTAAATGCTTTTGTAAAAATCATATAAAAAATAAATAAAAAGGAAAAATGAATAGCACACTATATACATTCTGCTGACACAGACTTACTATTCTTTGTAAACATTTATACACTTTAACAACAATTAAACATGTCTTTGGAATGTGTTTATCTACTTAATAACTGCCCGAAGTCCCGCAGAGGGGCTTGACATCCTTATTTGAAGTTAAAACACAATAACAAGTTTCACATGAATTCAAGTCAGTTTACAATGTAAAACATTCTTACATCCATTCTTAAGAGCTTGAACTGAACTGAATGAACTGAAGAATTAGAGGTGAAACGTCTTCACAAACTTAAAGAAGTCCAGTTCCCTTCTTTTTTCAAGCTCTTAAGACTACCACGACCTGGATGACTGAGAACAGACATTCCTACGTCCAGAAAAAGCAAGTGTCTTTGATTTTAGTATACGGTCATGGTAAAAAGAAAGTACACCCTTTTTACATATCAGGACATAACTCTGGTTCTTAGTAGGTCTTAAAATGAGGTAAAAACAACCTCAGATGTATAAACATATGACATATCACAGTGTCATTAATTGGGATATTAATGATAATATATCAAGTGTTGTTGTTTATCTGAGGTTGTATTTCAATACTTTTAAGAACTGATAAGGACCAAATGATTTTTGATTACGTCCTGATACATAAAACCTTAGAACTGACAGAAGGTGCACTTTTCTTTACCATGACTGTAAGAGGAATGTAGTGATGGTGAAGTGTTTTTGGCATTAAAACTGGTTCAGTAGCTTTGCTGTGAATCTCCCAAATCCAGAGCAACACAGACTCTGACAAGAGAGAAAACAAAAAATACTGGCTCAATGGAAGCTATGCAAATACAGTATTTACAAAAGTAAACCAAGCAGCAATCAGTTTATAAATAAAGGGAATTTTCGTTTTTGGATTGTGTTGAATGAGTGAAGTACAGTGACCAAAATCCCTTTAAACACACACAAAATTCTTGTATATAAAGTAGAAATAATGCTTCACTTCACAACATGAAATGTACTAAAAAAATATTCAAGACAATACAAAACAACACGCACACACACACACACAAAACCACCATTCTATATTGGCCATTTGTAGTCTAGGAGAGTTTGCGCTTAGAGGTAGTGTTTGGCTTGGAGGTCTGACATTTTGCTGAAGTATCATCCCAGCAAACAAAAAGACATGTTGGCTTTTCCTTTGTTTTGTACAAAACAACCTTAAAATCAGTGCTTACAGTGTATAGATATGGCAATAATAAAAAAAGAAAATACAGTTTTCACTGCTTTCAAGACACTTATGAAACTTGAGAGGCCAGAATTTTGATTAGATATCACAGTTAAGTCCTATCCAATTAAAGTTCAGAACAGACCACTCTGTTTAATTGAAAGATTAAAGCTTTGGTCCAGAGCTCAAGAAATATGAGCACGAATGATTTCCCACATATTTCAGTTAAGCTGTCCAAAATGGGCTCAAGATGCCGTGAAAGACGGGTAGGACACAGTCTTGGAAGAAACCAGAATAAAGGCTTAAACAGGATTGGGCTCCCACTACAGGTACCCCAGCATTTTGTCTGTGCAGCTAATTCAGTTATGACAAAGCATTAAAGGAATATGGCTGGAATGTGTCCTGGACTACGTGCAGCTGTTTGACCCTGACAGTCCCTTCAGCGCTGCAGTCTGGAGGGAGTCCGGTTGAACCTCATGTTGCTCTCTCTCATCTTCTCCTTGTGTCTGGACTGGACGAGACTGAACACCACCTCTGCCAGTGTCATGCGTCCTCCTGTCCGCCCCTCGAGGCAACCAGCTTTCCCATCGTTGGCCATCTTCCTGCGCACGGTCCTGATGAAATAGGTTCGGACTTTCCCCTGGTGCTCGCTTACCTACAGTGAAAAACAAAGATCAGAAAGTGATCCTCACGATGTGTATAATTAAGATATTGTCTTGTCAGAGCTATAGTAAATGCAGGGCTTGTTTATGAACATCTACACATTTTGTACACTAATGAAGATTTTCTGAACATAAATCCGCTGCTGGGCAACATGATTTTATGCGTGCTGGATTACTGAGATGGTTTACTGAACAGAGCCATCTAGAGCAGCTAAATAAGACCCAGCCATCACCATCACTTGATAACAACACTTTATGGAGCACCTTGCACTGTATAGGTGTTTGAATAAAGCACTTAACTTCTCCCACCCTTACAAATGCAGCATAACACAATCAAAGATGGCCTTATCTGCTTAAAACAAGCATTGTTAATTTTGCCTTTAAACAGAACATGTGAGTTTCCTGCAGTGCGTGCATAAAAAGGTTCACAAGTGTAGTTGCTCTTATTTTAGATGCAGTGAAAGTTTCTGTGTTTTGTGCTGCCTTGTGAAAAAATAAAAACAATAAATGGGAATGGTAACATTTGCTCCAACTTAGAAAAAAATTGCTGCATCACAAGAAGTCACAATAAAGTTCCTAACATAACATTATCTTTGAAAATATTAGAACTAATGTAACCTTAATGTCCACAATGCTGTGGTGTCTCCCACGTTACATAACACTTATTTAGGAATAACTAATCGTCATAATCAGTCTCCACTCACCCCCTTGACAAATATTTCTCCACGCAGCTCCAGGACGAAGCCCCATTCTGTCAGGATCCTGCGGGTGGCCTCGGGTACCTGGATGCGCCCGCTCACACCTGTGCTGTCCATGCGACTGGCTAAATTCACTGTCGAGCCCCAGATATCGTACTGCGGTTTGGTGGCACCGATCACCCCTGCGACCACGGGCCCATGGGCAATGCCTGTATGAGTCCAAGCCCAGACAATAGTTTCAGATATTTTTTACAAAACTAGGAATCCTTAATTAATTGTTTCATATCATTAACAGTGCTGTGCTGATGTGTATTTGTGTCTCTGTGTGTGTGTGTGTGTGGCTGTGGGAGGTCATACTGCTTACCCACACGCAGTTGAAAGTTTTGGGCGGAGTGCCTAATGATCTCTTTCAAGGTCTCTTGCATTGCCAATGCAAACAAAACCAGCTCACTCAGGTGGTTCCATTCATCCATTGATGTCTGGAGGAGACAAAGATAAATGTAGAGTTTCATACAGAGAGATGATATCATAACAAGTACCACAAATGAAAGCAAAGGTAGTAAAACAAAAGGAATTAATGCAGACTGTGACCAGAAAGATCTCCCACCTGTTTATTTGGAGCTAAACCTGATGCTGCCATGTAGCAGCTCCCAATGGTCTTAATCTTCTCCACATGGTGAAAATACGGCTCCTCAAACAGCTTGTTAGAAGATAAGATTAAATTACACATCAAGTTTAGCAGTTGACTGATGCAATTAGTGGCTATCCTATTTATCAATCCAGGACTGGTGTCAATCCAGAAGTCCTGGATTGAACTACACTGTCTCTGTTTTATTTTTATCAGATAAATAATTGGTCCAAGAGGGATAATCCATAAATATACCTGTGTTATATGATCATTTTCAGTCCAGCACTGACCTCATCAAAGCCGGCAATTATCTCATTGAGTAGGCGGAGGCATTCCACTCCTTCATGTTTGATCTCTTTCTCCTCAAAGTACTCATCGAACCCAGCGATGGAGGCGAACATAACGCCCACTTCATCATAGGACTGGGAGTAAAGATCCTAAAAGGAGAAACATGATGGCAGAATCCTTAAAATCCTCTTTGTTTGACGCATATACAGTACTGTGCAAAAGTCTTGAGCCACCCCTCATTTCATTATATTTTGCTTCCAATTAGCTAGACATTTTCAGTCCAGTCCTTGTACCTGAACATTTTCAGAGGAATGTTTTTTTTTTGTTAAGCCTCTGATCTATAAATCATTCAAGCATGAAAAAGGCACCTAACTGAATGGATGAACCAGTGTTGTGTCAATACATAATAGACAACTTAACAAACAGGTAAAATAAATAGTTTTGTCTGTGTCAGAGTAATAAATAATGTTAATTTTGGTTGTACAATTTGAATATAAGGAAACCCATAGACAGCTAAACTGCTCTTTATTAGTCCAATCAGTATGTCCAAAGCATTGATGGTCACTCAGTCTGAGACTGCTGTGGAACTGATTGTCAGTCAAAAGAAGTGAGGTCAAAGGTTTTGGGGTGTTTCTGTTACCTCGTCATGCTTACTCCGGTCCAGGAAATGTTGAGCTACATGAACTGGCAGGATGTTGTATAGCAAACACTCATTGTGTTCCCGCAACTCCCTCATGTCTGCAACCTCCTGCTGAGCATGCAGACGCCACAGGAAGTCCAGTCTGGCAGTAGCCTCCCACTGGAAAGAAAAGATACAGCGAGATAGAACATTGCCTGCCTGCAACACACTTTGAGTATGACAGTAAACAGGTCTCAGTAACATAGGCTAGTAAAATGTTGCAGTGATGACAGGATAATCTATCAGTTCAAACTGGGAAAATGAAGTTTATGAGCACCTGACGTCCGTTGTAGAAGATGGCAACAATAAACATGGCCATGAGAAGGAAGGTAATTCCATTTCTTCTAACATAGTGAGACCTGTAACAAAGTATATTAGGAAAATTGATATACTCTGTGGACAAAAATACACCTACAGGAGCTGCTCGGCCATGGAAACCCATGTCATGAAACTCCCAGTACACGGTTTTTGTGCTGACCTCTGCAGTTTATGAATCAGCAAAGCGTTGGTGACTTTTACACGCTATGTGCTTCAGCATTACTACAATGAGACTGAAAATACCTGAATTCAAAGATTAAGAGGTGTGGCCCAACACTTTTGTCCATATACTGTGTAAATGGACAAAAGAGTTACATATGCAGCAATAGCCCAGTTTGTATGCTGCCCACTATACACTGACCTGTGCAGCGTATCGTGGCATGTGAGTGAGACCAAGGCCAGGTGGCTGAGGTAGGAGTAGACAGCCAATGCCAGCAGCAGCATTGCCAGCTTCAGCAGAGAGTTTAGACGCAGAAACACTGCACAAGTCACCATGGCAATCACCCCGCTCAACACAAAAATCTGAAGGGAAAAAATTGGGAAAGATGAAAAAGTAGTAATGATGTGTACTTTATTGAAAATACATGTGATTTATAATTTTTTTTTAAATACAAGACAGACATTTGGATAAATAAACAGGAAACCATATAAAATCTCTTTAATAATAGTACCAAATTTAAACTACTGTTGTCCTTGCCTCAGGGTAAGAGCAGACGGTGAGTGGATGTGAGCCTGTGGTAGTCTTGTCCATTATGTCAGCATCTCCTGTGTTCATGAGGATGCACCACACCTGCAAGCAGCACAAAATATTTCAACCAGGTTCTGCATCATAGAGTGTAATGAATCCAAACTGGCAGTCAAAGGGTTTGGGGTACTGAAGCAACCCATTTGTGCTATTACATTGGTAGTCTGGGATGCAGGAAAAACTTTGAAAACAGACACGGCTGCTGTTCGCCCTGAGTCGCCTTGAAGCGACTGTTGAGATTTGGTGCTATAAAAATAAAACTGAATTGAACTGAATTGAATTGTTCACCTTCAAACTCTTTGATGATTGGTGATTTATAACCTTTTATCATGTTTAAGCTTCATTTTCATTCTCTACTACTGACTGAGGGAAACATTTGGCACTTGAATTAAAAAATAATACACAATCTTTATCAGTACGTCTGTCTTATTTGTTATTGGGAAGGAATGTTCACTGAGTTTTTACGGTTTTAATTGCTAAATACACCTGCAATAACAAAAAGACAGGAGGCCAAGCTGGAGGTGGCAGAGTTGACAGGATTAGAAATGAGTATATCAGAGGGACAGCTCAGGATGAGCTGTTTAAAGACAAAATTAAAGTGGCAAAGATGAGATGGTTTGGACATGTGCAGAGGAGGCATAGTGGATATATTGGACAAAGGATGATGAAGATAGAGCTGCCAGGCAGGAAGAAAAGAGGAAGACCATAGAGGAGGTTCATTGATTCATTGTAGTGAAGGAGGACATGCAGAGGGTTGGTGTGACAGAGAAGGATCCTAGGGACAGAGTGAGATGGAGGCCAACCCCTAAAGGGAGCAGGTGAAAGAAGAAGAAGAAGATTTGCTAAATACAGGTGCTTGTGGCAGCTAAAAACAACAATGGCGGTGGTGAGTGTTTACCAGAACAGTAAAGGTTTGGGCTGAGCAGCCAAACAAAGAGCTGAAACTTGCTGTAAATATATCTCCTTGGAGATTCTGAACAGATTCAGGTAACAACTGATCACTGCAAAAGACCCCCTTTACCTTCTTAGATTTACAAGGGCCTTTTACATCACTGAAAAGGTCCTTGTGCTTATTTTGTTTTTTTTTTTAAACTTGACGCACTCCTGTGTCCTGTTTGCCTGTTAAGTGGGCTGCAAATATTAGCAGGGAAGTGCAACTTTGTTCTTTATGAATGTGCATTTGGCTGAATTCACAATAATTTAGTCTACAAGGGTCACTTACAACTGGATAGATGGAAAAGGTGCAATAGTGCAGACATACAAAAACAAAAGTAGCGCTGAAGAAAAGGGCATTTTACGTATATTATTCTTCTCCCGTGTTGTTCAGATTCTCACCATGTCAGTAGAGGCCAAGCCAAAGTTGATGAAAATAGCTACAAGGGTAAACAAGTTGCGGGCACTGTTGTTTTCATGGATCCAGCAGCAGAAGTGCTGCAGTGATGCAGGAGTCCACTTGAACTCTTCAGCAAGGGCAACCAGTAGCAGCAGCATGTAGGCAAGCAGAAAGATGGAAAACTGGAGGACAGCGGGGAACAGTCTACATGTGCGGTACAATGGGGAGGTTAAGAGGAAGAAGGAAGTGAGTGGAGTCATGAATATGTTAATTCAGTGTAGAACAGCAAAAAAAAAAAAAAAAAAAACAAAACAAAACAAAACAACAAAAAAAAAAACATGAAAAAAAACACTATAGGGAGCTTGTTTTAGGGTTAAATGACCACACAAGTAATACTGATATGAAATTATTATTGAAAATATTCATTTAAAACTTTATAAGTTGAGTTGGGGTATAAAAGGACATACTTGAAACATAATGAATGGAATTAACAGTCAGCACTGATTGTAACATGTTGGTGTTCTCCTACCTGGGGGCAGGGATGAGGGCCTGGGCAGCCATGAGAAACAGAAGCAAGATGAAGGAGCAGACCAGGTTGGAGTTGAACATTTCGTCTCTCATCTGGGAGAACTGGACGGGCCAAAAATGAGCAAAAAATAAATGTCACATTTCAGCGACATGAGTATCTTTGGAAATCAGTTTGTCTTTCTGACTTTTCTATACAGCCTACCTTGTCCTCAATGTTTGTGTCCTTGAAGACAAGGGTCAGTGGAGTGATGTGCTCTTTGTGCATACGCTCACTGCTTCGAAGCTCAATAGCATGTTTGATGCGTTTGTTAATCTCTCTGGAGTTGGACTGCCAAAGGGTGGGCATTGAACCATTTGTAAAGGCAGCTAGAATCTAAAATAAAAGAATAAGAATGATTGATTAGGTCAATGCAGGTGGACCTCAGATATGCTGCGTACTCTATATAATAGGATTTAAATTTTTACCACTTGACCAAAGATACAAAATTCAACACCTTCTTTTCTGTTTGACATGTGTGCACTTACACTGTTCATGTCAACGACAGTCCTGAAAGGTACATCTGGATTCCAGGTTTGAATTGGTTTTTGGGCTTTGGGGAGCTCAGTGTGGTTAACTTTGTCTCTATCCTCCTGAGGGCAGATGAGGAACGTGTCGATGTTATATTTTCGTAGGAAAGCATTCCTATCACGGCCATGGCCATCCTCTGTTTTGTAGATGCCTTCTAGACAATCCAGAGTTGCCCTTGAGATGTGGATCCGTCTGGTTAAGGGAGAAAACAAAATTGATGTAGAAAGAAATGTGTGTTTGATTCACTGATCTAGATACACTTTACAGAGTGAAAGTCTAAAATTAAAAATATTGTTAATGATGTGAGGATAAGAGATCATCATCATTAATGCATCACCAGCCCACTGATGAAAATATATGTTAAAAAAAAAACAACTAAATGCACCTTTTAAGAAATTTAACAGCATGTGCATTATTCTTAGCTTAAATATTTGTCTTACAGAAAGTTTGGAAACCTGTGAGGCACATCTTTGTCAAGTAACATATGTAGGGGTCACATCAAGTGTTATTCTGCTATTTGCTGGCGCTCACCCAGGTATGCCCCCGGCTTCCAGCATGTTGGCGATGCCCACATCCCAGGACCAGACATCAAACTGCCATTTCTGCAGACCCAATACCCCACAGAGGACAGAGCCTGAGTGGATGCCGATCCTCATGTCCATGTCGAACTTCAGTTGCTTCTGTACATACCTGGTGATGGTGTGCAGTAAAGTGACTGTGTCTTTGTAAAATAAGATCTTATCTTATTTTTTAACTGTGTGAATGCCTATAGAGTCACATGAAAAAGAGGGTACACCCTTTTTCACTTGTAAGGTTCTAAAATAAATAAATAATCTGGTCCTTAGCAGGTTCTAAAATTATTTAAATACAGATGAATGACAACACATGACATATTACACTGTGTCATTGTTTATGTAACAAAAACTAAGCCAACTAATGTACACACACTATTTCTGCATTTTGGTTTAGTTTTTTTTTAATCTTTTGTTGTTTTTCTGAGGTTATATTTACATAATTTTGAAACCTGCTAAGGACCACATGTTTTTTTTTATTATGTCCAGATATGTAAAACCTTTGAAGTATGGCCAGTATGGTCTTTGCTCTCACATTATTTTACAAATGCTTGTCCTCAGAGTCAGAACAGAATTAGGAATAATTTTTTTAATCTCAGTAAGACTTTTACCTTGATAAATAAAGGATAAATAAAGGATATTATTATAGTACAGCAAGTTGTCCCCCTTCTAATAAAAATTTTGAAAACCATTGTTATTTATTTGGAGTCTTGATTCCTGCACCCAAACATACATGCAAAATGGCAATTTTTCTCAGTTAAGCAGAATTTATGTTTGTGTTTTTAAATATGATGACTGACCGTATAGTGTTGATCATAGCCAGACCCATCTCAACACAATAACGGGCATGGGCACGCTGTGGCTCAGGAACCCCCGACACACAGTAGTAACAGTCTCCTAGTATCTTTATCCGTAAGCAGTGGTGCTCCTATAATGAAAGAAGAAGAAGAGGGACATTAGAAGATGGAAGATGTTTTACATCAACCAACAAAGGGCTTGCTCAGGTCCTCACCTCTGCCAGTCGGTCAAAGCGTCCAAAGAGCTCATTTAGGGTTCGAACCAGATCCTGGGCCGACAGGTTCATAGACAACAAAGTGAAGCCCTTGATGTCTGCAAAAAGGATGCTAAAGGAAGGAGAAAAAGACAAAGACGTTTGAAATGACATATTTTAACATTCCAGTAAACACATACTATTGGCATGAGGTTGAAATTGGCAGAGTGGAAAAGCACTGTGTATTTCCTAAAAGTCTTAGGAGTGAATGGTCATTTGGAGACCTTTGACCCTAAAAAGGCTACAAATTTAAGTACTAACAAACTAACGTGTGTGTGTGTGTACCTGACGTCTTTGTACTGGTGGATATAGATCTTGTGAAACTCTTGAGGGTTTATATCTTCCATAGCACTCATGTCAGCAATCATCTCCAAGGCAACAAAGCGAGGCAGGATCGACAGAACTAGGCGCTCCTGTGAGGCAGTGTAATAATGTGATAGCCAAGAAATGAGTTAATACAGTCAAAGCTGTAGTCACAATACGGAAAATTCTCCAGCTTTAAGTTGCAGGTCAGGTCCCGTCTTCATTGTACCTGTCTTTGGTTCTCTTGCTCTAATTTGAGGCGTCCCTCAATGCAGCGTCGTGTCTCCAGGAAAACCTGGCGCTGGGCGTGGTCTGTCAGGTAGTGAATGAACAGACCAGCTGTGTTCATCCCCAGGTACAGCAGGCCTTTGGCAAACACCTGCATTTAAAGAGTGTAAATGCTTATTTATTCACAGAAAATCCAGGGCACCTGGGGCTGAAAAGGGGAATAGAGCTTTTTTTTTTTTTTTTTTTTTTTAAAAACCCTTTAAAAAT
>VUQS01002213.1:4360-16723 GCA_015108495.1 Heterochromis multidens | reverse complement strand
ATCAGCCACTTCTTCTATCTGCCGGTGGTACATGCCGTGCAGGGGCCTGTCCTTCCATGATGGTTCCTGTTCTGGCTCCTCTTCTTTCTCGGGTTTCTGCTGCCTGAGGTATTCGCTAAGCACGTCGTTAGTTGTGGCCATCTTCCTGATGTACTCATGGATGATTGCTGTTTTATTGTGGATAGTGGTTCTGACACTCACTAGTCCTCAGCCTCCTTCCTTCCACGAGGCGTACAGTTTCAAGGTGCTGGATTTGGGGTAAAACCATCTTGTTCTTCCCATTTAGCTGACTCCTCAGGACTTGCCTTATTCAGCAGGTATTTAGTGGTTGCAGTTTTCCTAGGGCCCTCTTCATGGTTCCCATTTGCCTGTGGGATTCCAAGGTACTTATAGCTGTCCTCAATGTCTGCAATGTTGCCTTCTGGTAGTACAATCCCTTCAGTTCTGACTACCTTCCTTCTCTTTGTTACCATCCGACTACACTTCTCCAGTCCAAATGACATTCCGTTGTCATTGCTGTAGATCCTAGTGGTGTAGATCAGTGAATCAATGTCTCGTTCACTCCTGGCATACAGCTTGATGTCATCCATGTAGAGGAGGTGGTTGACCTTTGCTCCATTCTGTAGTCGGTATCCGTAGCCAGTCTTGTTAATGATCTGACTGATGAGGTTCAGACCTATGCAGAACAGCAGCGGGAACAGAGCATCTCCTTGGTAAATCCTGCACTTGATGGTGACTTGTGCAATTGGCTTGAAGTTGGCCTCTAGTGTTGTTCGCCACATTCCCATCAAAGTCCTGATGAAGGCTCTTAGGGTCCTGTTGATCTTGTATAGTTCTAAGCATTCCAGGCAGTCCAGATTTTTTTTATTTTTTTTTTTTTGGCCAAAGTTTGTTCAAAAATTGATTTGGCGAGTGTATTTCTAAAACAAGGTAAGTGCATTTCTAAAAAAATGAAGGATGCCATTGATTGACATATGATGGAGTAGTAAATAAATTAGAAGGTTACCTAGGCAAGTGGAGCTTTGAACTTCCACAAGAGAACAACCGTCAGCTAAAGGGCAAATTGCTTCCTGTACGGACACCCTTTCAGTAGCTTCACTTAACTTAGTAACATTTTCAGAAAAAAAATAATAAACCAAAAATGCTAAGTTAGTCTATTTAGTTTATTTAGTTAATTTAATATTAGGTTATTCATAACCTATGTCAAATATACAAACATAATACAGGAAAAATTGGCTAAGAGGTGGAGATAAATGTTATTAATGGACACTTGTGAGACAATATATGGTACAAAGGTCAATGTCTGACCTCCACCCAATCTTGCCGCACATTATAAAGAAGTAACATTAAAAAAAAATCAATAAATACCTTAACTTTAAGGCAGATGAAAACAGAGGTTTATCAATTTCTACTAAATCATTCCATCAAAATATGTAAAAGCTTTCAGTGCTTCAAGCAGCTGCAGATGATGGAAGAACTGACGGCATGGGGAAAAAAACAAAACGAAATGAAAGCTGCAAGCAGCGATGAGAGGGCCCCCGCACCCCAGCGAGCCACGGTCAAGCCGACCTACAGCGCAGTTGTTTTCAGCTCGGGATGCTGATTGTGCATTGCATGATTTAAATACTGAACACCCGCAATGCCCACTAGGGGGCGATGGAGATTACCCTCTAACCATGTGTCAAGCTGGTGCATATCACATGTCGAACCACCAATTAAAATTTTATGCACATGGGTTGATGATTGTCCCCTACTCCATATTTCCTCTTGCCACTAGGTGGCATCATAAGTGTGATCTCATATTGGCATATAGATGTCTCCAGACTCAGATTCCCATCAAGCCTGTGAAGTTTGGAACTTTTTAAGCTTTAAGCTCCGAGCCCCCAAAACATGACATTGCCTGTTGCCACTAGGGGGCAATAATTGCTGACTATTGGCATATCACTTTATTCAGGGCAGGACTCCCATCAAATCTGTGAAGTTTGGGAGAGATTGGACAATGTATGTGTGAATGACAGCAAATTAAAATTTCACAGCGAATGATCAAAATTCGCCATGGTGCCACGGACATGCCCTACGACGAAAACTCTAAATATTATATGGCCCAGGTCTGTAGTTTAGACTGACCAAATATGAAGTTGATTGGAAGTTGATCCTCCTAGGAGGAGTTTGCAAAAGTATGGAACGCCTGGAAATGGTAAAATCACCATCTTCAATCCAAAATGGCGGACTTCCTGTTGGGTGTAGGGAATTGCTCCAAGAGGATTTTTTGTGCATCTTGGCATGTTACAGGTGTGTGCCAAATTTCATACATGTATGTGAAACACAGCATTGGGGCTCATATTAAAGGTGGTGTTCTTGAGCCATTTTAAAATGCCCATGTCCGAAACCAATAAAATATGTAAATTTTCACCAGACCTGATGCGTATGCAAAATTTCATGAATTTTTGAGCATGATTAATAAACAGCGAAGATACAATAGGGCCTTTACACTGTTAGTGCTCGGGCCCTAATTAGGGCTGATTCATCTTTTTCAGGAAAGAAACAGTGAAATCCTTTGACCTTGCTTGTGGAAAATGTGGCTCTCATTTCTACAGAAACACCATCAATGGCATGAGATGGCAACTATCAATCTTTCTAACAAAGGTCTAACTTGGTGATTGTTCCAAGAAACCAGAGTGACTTTGGTGTTTAAAACACTCATAAATCCACACATTTCCACTGTCTGTTGGTGTAGTTTTAGTTATCCAATCATACAAGTTCACATAAACATCTTGAACATGTTATTGTACTGAACATCATCCTGAATCTAACAGGCACAGACTGGATAGACGAAATGCGGAGGCAGTGGTTATACGACCCAGTGACATTTCATCTTCACCGACCTCCTTCTTTTTCTTCTTCTTTTCCCCCCAAAGTTTGTTTCCCAAATTTTGGAAAGATGCCTCATAATGCATGAGGTTTGAAATATAAAGTGAAATGGCCAATGGTGATTAATGATGTGTCAGTGGTCTGTGGGCTTTTTTTTTTTTTTTTAAGTTTATAGCATTGAAATGTCTGTGTAGAGCCCAAAAAATGTCAAAGATGATGAGCAGCTTGATCTCCTTTCTCATGAACAAATTTTAAAAAACTGAAGTAAAATATGGCTTTACACACAGCCAACTTGATGACCACTATAACATCGACTTCATATAAGGTGGTACATCCTTTCCAAAAGGGTGTAATAAACTATCAGCTATGCTCTCAGCAGCATCCAAAGACAACATGCACTTACCTCACTCCCAGACACAATAATTTAATATTTTCATGCAGTAGTTTACCAGGAATGTAAGTGAGGAAGTGGGTCTAAATCACCCCAAATAACACAAAAAGCAAGAGCAAATCATGCAGCAGTTTTTTGGAGGACCTATACATCTCTACAACTGTTCTAAAGTGACAATTCTCCTATAATGAATGAAAACTATCAGAGGTCTAATCAGGGCTAATGGATGCTGTCAAGTTTGATCTAAACATTAAATGTAGGTCTTATCTCAGAGAAGATATTCTCCTTTTCAGCTGGAGGTATGTCAAGTTTTTCCTCCTTTTTATGCATTAGTGATTCACCCAGCTTCAGACAGACGGGGGGGGGGGGCATGAGAGCTTTGATGTTCTTAAATGAAACATCTGCACACAAAGGAAAGAAGGAGAAAGAAAAACTGAAGAGAGAAAGAGTAAAAGAAAGAGACACGTGACTAAGGTTTAATGAACTAAACAAAGTGGATTTCAAAAGACATTAAACTTCCATTTAAGAACATCCAAGGTCAGTTTCTGCCATTTTATCTTAAATTAGTCACATGGATGCTGGCCCTGAAACGCTTGCTCTCATCCTTTTCTGTATGTTTTCTTTCAATGGCTAACAAATTTTATATGTACACACAGATCAAAGATATTGTTTCTAATGAGACCACATTGGGTTTTATCAGTGGTTGCAACAGCGTTTGTCCATTTGAAAGTCTTTCATTGGGTTTATAGAGTACAGGCACTCATGGAGCACTCGTGGAGCTGCTTTCATCACTGATTATACATAAGAGCATTTCTACAATAGAGTATAAAAGCCTGTGCTTGATGCACTCTTATATTTGGCAAATTACACTGAGCTGCAGAAAGGAAGAACAAAATGTCCTGAAACACTAAAAAAAGGATATGTTTAAGAGCTGAAAAATGGAAAACCACAATCAGAAAATCAGAGCCCGCCACGAGGAGCGCAGCAGGGCCCAGGAGAAACACAGACTGTCATGTTTGGGAAATCTACATATGTAAAAATAAATTATCACCAGGAAGTATCCAAAGATTGTCTATATCATTTAAGAAAAATTTGTATGGTCAGAATTATTGAGGAGGACTACTGTAAAACAGCATGTTTCTGTTGAGGGAGTAAAGTTTTGGTAAAGCTTTAGTAAGAAATTGAGAATAAATTGCAATGACAGCATAATTAAGAAGGATGACTGTGGGAGCACTAGCATGAATGGGGCAAAGGCTATGTTGTGTTATCTTTTGAAATTAGACTGCCATTGTAGTTTCATCTATTTATGTTGCATGTTGTATTTTGTATTTTTAACATGTCTGACATCTGGTTGTTTATTGTCAAACAAACATCTGTTTGTTTATTTATTTTTTTTTAATTAAAGAAATGCAAAGTGCCAAATTTGCAATTTTGATTGTAACAGTATTACAATGTGAGGATCCAGTGGATTTCCAAAGCAATGACAAAAAAAAAAAAACACCGACTTTCTCTTTATAACATATGTTACAAGCACTACCCTGCAGTATATTTTTAATTATGCTTATGCATAATAAACAGCTAAACATATAGGAGTTAACACTACAGATTTGTTGTGTTTTATAGGTTATATACTAAATGAACTAAAATTTTAGGTATCAGAAGCCCCCCCATGTAAGCCTTATATTATTTAATGGTTTATTTATCACTAGTGCCTTAATGTGTAAGTAGCATGCTAATGTTATAGAAAGCTGGAGTATTGATGGGTACTGCAACATATAAATGAATGTTAAACAGTCTGACAATTTGTGTGCATAGCCTGTAAACTGAAAAAAGTAAAGGTATAGCATAAAAGAGAATAAGTTGGGAATAAATAAAGTACAAGCACCTATAGCTGCATTTATGTACACCATTGAAGCAAATTTACATGCTTTCGAATTAATTAAACAACAACAACAAAACACTTAATTGAGATAATATACATAATATGATAATATGCATGATAGCTCATACAATGTGTGTGGTTGTAAAGCTTTTTCCTTCAGCCTTCACTGGGTTTTACTGGCTTGGCTCTGCATGATGTCATTTAAAGAGCTCAAGCTGGTGTCTCATATTTCTGAAACACTTGCCAGCTTTTTGTGTGCAAAGAGAGTGTCCAGACAGCATGAGTGGAGGTTTTTCACCAGTTAGTGTCAAGCAGGTTTAATCAAAAAGATTGATGTCAAAAATAAGTTACAGTACTTAAATGAGTTTTCATTTCATCTAATCAGTGTTAGGTTTTGCTTGTGTGGTGGGGAAATTTTAGAGTAAAATGTGCCTCACTTGAATAAGGCTGGTGCAGGCAGCCTCAACCCTGGTTCCTCCTCTAGCTCCCTAATCAGAGCTTGATCATAAAGGACACCTGAAGCCCATTTCTCAGTCCCCCTTGGCTTTCTGTCTTTCACTCTGGTTGTACATATATGGGGAAGTGGATTTATTATACTTAGACTCATTATTCAAAGCATGTTTTGCAACTCCTTTTTTGTTTTAGTCTGATGTTTGTGAACCAGCTGTGTTGCACCCCACAGGTGACCCTGTGTTTTGCTGCACAGTGCTTGACGGTGGTGAGTAAGGTTGCAGCAATTAAGTTGGTAGTTCAGACTGTGGTAGGGTGAATCCCAGATAACATTTCCCCCCTTTTCCCTGTCTGCTGTCTTGCCGAGGCCTTTTATTGCACTTTATCTTAAGACTGTTTTTGCCCTGGGCACTCCTCAGTGTAGGCCGCCTTGCTAGCAGTTTAATTGTGCTGCTGTTAACTATTTTAGTACTGTCATTGTAGCTTCTTTTTTAAAAGAAATATAATAAAGTAACTTAATTATTGAAATGCTGTTGTTTTTGTTTGGGTTTTAACTTTTTTGCTTTGCTGCAGCTCTAATCCTATTTCTTGATTTATTGATTTGTTAAATAAACTACTGAAATTAACCAGTCACACCTCTGCTTTACCAGTAAGAGTTTTTGTGCCTTTATTGTGAGTTTGTAATAGAATTAAGGTTTGTTAGAGTACTATTACTGTTTCCTAGGTGCAATTCCCCAAGTGACTGTGGGCATTGTTGGTCTCTTTCCTGTTTAATCATTATTGCCCTTGCCACACTAGTTAAAATCCAGACATGAGTTGTACTTTTGCTCCATTTTATATTACCTGTTTTTTGGTGCTATTTTAAGAGGCATCACTTTTTGCCAGGTTTTTATTGAAAGACTGATTTGCTACCTTTTCTGGCCTCGCATCTTTTTTTGTTCTTAAATAAATACATTTTGAAACTCAATGCTGTCCTGGATGGGGATTTATTTGTATATGAAGTCTAAATGTACACACTAAGATGAAGGCACAGCAACATTGGTCTAAAACAAGTGAAGGACCACTTTGATTTGGTCCTTTGCTTGTTTCTTTAATGTTTTTTCACTCTGAGCAAAGCTGTTACAGAATCTATATGGGGGGGAAAACCCTGCTCTTCAGATTAGCAGCATGAATCTAAAGAAAGTAGCAACCTACATGATGACAAAGATTAAATGATACGATAAAGATGACATAAACGGGGAGGGGGACACGAAAGCCTCTTGTGGTATAATGGGCTCACTGTCAACAGTGTAATTTGCATTGAGGGTATATTCAAAACAGATGTGGTTCCAGTGTTGAGTATTACAAGAGTGTCCCCTGCTGGGGGAAGTGTGTAATAACCACAGAAGCACATTGACCAACAATCAACCAAAGCAATTTGGCATTAAACCCACATTGCAGGGACATACAACACGTGTACCTGCTGGTAGCAACAAATGTCACTATAAAAAACTTTTTAAGAAAAGGTGTGAAGCCTTCTGTCTGCTGTATATTGCCATAAAGTATACTTGCATCACCTAAAACCTAAGTGACTCTCAAGGCACCGATTTAACATAGATGGAATTTAAGGAGACCTATTATCTTTATTTTCAACTCCATTTTTTATTTTAGACTCTACTAGAGTATCTTTATACTGGGCCTATGAGCAGCTCCTCAAGCAAGCCATTTTACCTTCCTTCCTCTGCCCTTCAAGCCAGTGTTCTGATTGGCTGCCCCTCCTAAACAGGAGGCAGCCAGTCGGGGGTGTTGTGTACTTGAGACGGCCATATTAAGGATATCCTCTTTAATCAACGTCATACAGAGCCAATAGTAAAACAAACAGTCTGAAACAGAGCATTTAAGGAAGTGACAAGGATTACTTGTATATAAGCTCATATTATTCAAAACTTTGGTCATGTTTAATATGAGTGTCAAATATTTACAAAGTATATTTATGAAAATGATAAATAATATAACTGTAAACAGCATCTGTCTCTTTTCTCTGTTTCATTCCATGAAAATACCTGAAAAATGTGACAAGTTATCAGCTCCCCATGATGTACTTTTAATATAAAAAAGCAAAAATACAGTTATTGTTACAGTTATTTTTTAAAAACACTCAAATTTCAACATGTTTTGCATTAATTGAGAAGCTCTAACAAAACGAATAAACTGTCAGTTATAGGTAATATTTTTTCCCGCTGAAAACATATCTTTTCTTTCTGGAGTTTTCCTTCTTCTTCCTGTTGAGCCACCGAAGGTGAGCTCTCTCTGTTGTGACCTGGCTGCCTGATGGGAATGTCCGGTCTGGAAAAATCTCCTTCAGTTTGCACAAGAAAAACACCTCCAGATTTCGACCAGCCTGAGCCACCTCTGAGTCTGGCTGCACAGCACAGGGAGAGATTAAAGAACCCACAGTGACTTACAATGGACTGGTTTATCATAATAAAGTCACTTTGTTTCATGGCTACATACTCTACACTAAGTCAGGTAAAGATTTCAGACCAAACATGTTTCAGGCAATGCCTCCAGTTTCAATATCAGATTTCTAATGTGGTGCAAGGGCTCAATAGTGAGACTCTGAAATATCTCAGCACTGATTGGATGGATTGCCAAATGGTTTGTACACATATCCATGTTCTCCTGATTGGATGGATACTATTGTCTACCATGCCACAACCATGGAATCAACCCTGAGGGGACCAAATCAAAGACTTGGCTGTAGACTTCTTGATTCTTGGTAAATTTAAGTAGTAAAGCCAGTGACATTTGAGATACCACCTGAGATGTGATTGATACTTGGTTTGCAGATGAACACAACCTTGACTGGCAGGGCCTACATAAAGTAATCAACATGGAAAAGGGCCCAGGTTGCTGATACATGTGGAACTTATCCCCGCAGGATGCAGTGCAGCAATAACTCAATTATACCAGAAATTAGGTTAAAGTGGGAAATCCACTCCAACGTTCACTTACGTAATTGAAAGTAGCGCAGTTCTTGAACATCAGCAGGACGTCATCAACAAACTGCTCAGCAGTGAAGTAGTGGAGAGTGTTGCTCTTGTCCAGTTTCCTGCGGATTACTGACAGGTCGATGGGCCTTTTGATGATCTGGTAATAGTTACGGGCCTGGCGCACATTCACATAGATTTTATCAGTGTAGGAGATGATGGCATCATTTTAACAGTTTGTTATAAATGTGAGGTGGAATATTTTACACACAAGCCAGGATTTTTCCACTTAGGTAGGTTACGAATTTGGCTAACAGTGATGTCTTGTAAGCATGATGTATATGCAAATACACACTGTATCTTTCTACAGTTAGGTGCTGATGTGTGTACGTTACATTACTGCTGAGGTGATTTATTTGTTGTTGGACTGACCAGAGGGCTGACAGGTTCATGGAACGGAGCACTGAGAATGTGACAGTACAACAGCAGAGTCAACTTCTCACACCTCTGCAGAGAATAAAACAAAATCAGTGAGTTCAAGCATCTTTTCAGTGCAGCACAACACAAATTTATTACACCAGACGGAGGGGCGTGTGAAAATGCAAATGTCTGATGCACTCAGTTTGGATATTAGACAATATTAAACCTCAAGGGACCAGGCTATTGTTGGAACTAAAATGGATGAGCGGGTTCATTTATGGCTCCTGTATATTTTATACAGGAATACTGTTTTAATACTATACTGTTTCCTTTAATTATGACAGATATTCTAAAGTGTTCTGGTGTAATATGCTAACCGGACTCAAAAATTACAATAAAATCAAAGCTGATAATGTTAACAAATATATATACATAGAGGGTCATACAACTTTACAATACTGTAAAGTTGTGTGGATTCATGCCACACCAGTGGGCCTCTTGCTGTTACAGAGTAGCACAGTTAATAGTCCTTTAAATTCACAGTGAGCGTGTGATCATGTGTGTGTCCTGCCTTCTTCACACTCTGCCAGGCAGCTCCCTCACCAAAACTATTACTAGAATTGTCTGAAGCACACAATCTCCTGTTGTATGCTATGTAAGAAAAGCTCAAGTTCCAGCGTCCAGCAATTTCCTTCCTGATTCTGCTAGCATCGTCTGGAGTTCAAGTATGAAAATGGCTGAAATTTGAGGTTAACAACCAAAACAAAGAACATCCTCACTGCAACAGTATGAAAATGTGCAGTGTAACTGTACTTTCTCTCTTTTATTCAGGGATTAAACCAACATACCCTCTGGTCCAGGTTGGACAGTGTGTAAGGTGCTTTGACTCCCCCACAGGAGTGAATGATCTCACAGTCATAGGCCTCCACAGGCTCCTGGTCACTTCTACACAGAGTACACACCCAGTCACCTCTGTGGAACACACAGGACCCCTGTTATTTTACTGGCAGTAAATTTTTAAAAAATACACTAAACCCACAATCCAAACAGTTAAAAAAATCAACAGCAAACTATAGAAACAGAAATCACGTAGTATATTAACAGGACTCAGGATCCAATAGCTTAAGTCACAGTGAGTGTGTGTTGTGTATCTGCATGCAGATATGTGGGTTCACACAGCACTTACAGAGGGAAGCTGCTGAGAGGAGGTATATGACAGGCTATGTGGTAAACTTTTGGGCAGCGGTCACAGCAGAGCAGATCTCCTCCATTCAGACAAACAGCGCAGAAATCTTCACTCTCCTCAGTCCCAGCTCCAGCTCCAGGCTGCTGGGTGGATGAATCAACTTGTTCCCCTGAGCACCTAATTTCATGTCTTTGATCTTCACCGTCATCCACTTCAATTATATCTGCCTCACATTTACTTTCAACTTCCTCCTCCAGTGGCAGGCATTGATCCTGAGCTACTTCTTCCTCTGGATCTAGTTCGATAACCAGAGTCTGCTCTGGATCTGGATCCAAATAAAATGTTTCTGATTCAGCTTTCCCATCATCTGATCCAGAATCAAACAGGATATAAGGCTGATCTGATTTAGAGTCACAGTCAAAGCCTGAGTCCTGCTCTGGTTCTCCAGACAGGGAGCTGTTAGGATAATATGGTTCAGTCCAGGATGTCGGACTGAGATCAGATGGCTCTGCTGGTTTAGGCTGAATGAATGAGCCTTCTCTTAGCTCCAGTTTATCTGCCTCGGTTTGACTGAATCCATTCTGTCAGCAGAGATCAAGACACAAAGGTAAAAAAGGAACTTATCTTTGCTGTACATGAAAGTGTTTAAACCTTCAGCTCTGTACCTGTTGAGAACAATTTAACAACACATTATCGCAGAGCTCAGCTTGTGTTTGGCACGGCAGGCGTTGCAAAGATACCACAGGCTGCAGCGATGATAAGGACACAGACCGGAAGTTCAGACGTTCCAGGCTTACTACAGCTATACAGGAATTACCCAGAATCCTCTGGGCCTCTGGGTGAATCCTGTGAAAAAAAATTAAGGCTAGGTGGACCTCCTGATAGCAAAACAACAGTGTGTTGTGCCAGCATCTTTAATTCCATCAGCAAGATCACTTTCAGCATAACATGTTCATTAGAGCCTAAATTTTTAAACCAGATTCACCCCAAAATGGACAAATATAACACTGTTAAAGAAATAATTCAGCATTTTCCAAGATTTTAGATGGGTTAATTGATGGGGTTAGCTTTTGGAAGTGATTGTCAAAGGTTAGCATTAAGAGTGGAAAAATCACAATCAAGTTTACAGTTTTATACCCATGCACTGAACATTGGATTGCACAACTGAACATGTAAACACGTTTTCATTTCTCACACAGACACATACAACAATCACCACAACAATAAAACCACAGGTGAAGTGAATATTAGTCATTTTGTAAGAGTACAAACAATAAAATTACTTTGACTCGTACTAACTGCCTAAACATTGTTGCAGGCCAAGAAAACTGCCTTAAGGCAACAACACTCCCCAGTGGCAGTGGCCTCCCCAAACAGGACCATTTACAGAACAGAAACCATTTAGGAACAGACAAGGAGACAAGGAGCCCAGCCTATAACCTCCCTGTTCCTTACCTAATGAACTTACATGATAGCAGTATTAATGTTCTCGTGTAATTTTGAGGAAGAAAGCAAATAAATGCGGTTCCCACGTTTTTTTAACTATTCCGTTAAAAGCATTGTGGTGTTAACACAGCATACAGCGGATACCTTAATCTCTTCAGTAAAGCTTTCACACTTTTGACTGGAGGCTTTTCCCATTTTCCAGATGATGGAGAGGCTACTCTTGTTTTTCTGTTGTAAGATTGGTTTGGCTCCTTTTCCATCTCACAGAATCCAGTCATGCTGAGCTATTTTGTTAAAAAAAAAAAAAAGAGACTGTCATTTTCATCTTACTAATAGCCCAGCTGTTTACTCATCTCTCAATTTCTGTTAGTTGTAGTGATAACACCCTCTTTCTTTAAAACATTGTTTACATGTGTATTACATGTTCTGCCCGGGGGGTTGGCTCCTCTGCTGTGGTTGCGAGATTTGGACGAGTCTCAGATGGCATGGCCTCCAGTGCCACCCTTACCGTACACTTGGCTACCCATGGTAACATGGTGGCTTGCCTTTGTGGGAAGTCGCCATGGTGTCTGTGAGGCAAGTCTGCCATCTCCAGGAGACTGGGCCTCTTGGGGTGAAAAAACAGAAGAGAAAACACAGAAGAAGCTGATGGGTTAAAATCTTCTGTGTTCTCATTGTTTGACAACAAAAAAAAAAAAAAAAGCTGAATTAAAAAAAGAAAAAAAAAAAAAAAAAAACAGAGGAAGAA
>VUQS01002211.1:25681-41496 GCA_015108495.1 Heterochromis multidens | reverse complement strand
CACTGTACTGCGTGAATGTGGGAAAGGGAGTGTGAGAGTGTGTGAGGAAATGAAAGGGAGAGAGAGAGAGAGAGAGAGAGAGAGAGAGAGAGAGAGAGAGAAAAAGAGGGACACATTGAGGGAGAGGAGTGGGAAGAGGGAGAGGAGTGGGAAGAGGGAGTGTGTAAGCAAGGATGGGGCTTCTGGTGCTCTCTTGAGGATTGAGATTTGAAGCCGGAGCACAAAGCCTTTGAGACATTCCCCTTATCTTGGAGGTTGATACCAGGATCTCAGTGATTCAGAGCGCTCCGTGTGAATAATTCCACCAACACCCCCTACTGTGGGGACCATATGGCCCAGTGTGAACTTTAAACACAAGGGGAGTGTTGCTGCTCACCAGTCAGGCCTCCCATCTCTACCCCCGCACAGGCTAGGTGTAGAGAAATGATCAGCACAGATAGTGTACTAACTAGCCTTCATGTAAAAAAGGGCTGCTGCCATCAATGGCTTTTTCCTGTGTGGCTGCTGGGGGATCAAAGATAACTAAAAATAGCCCAGAGCATGCTTTTCTGAACTGAACATGCTGTATGTACTGGCTGAGACGCCCACATTTTAATTATAAAACGCTCTTTAAAAGGGGGGAGATGGAGGGAGAGGGAGAGAGAAAGAGAGGAATTCACAGCTCCGGCAAGGACAAGCCTTAATTATGATTGCATCAGCCACCTCGCATAATGCAGCATGTATGCTTTTAAATGCAGAGAAATCAAGCGGCATCACAGCATGTTGACAAATTTCATCACAAAAACACCAACAGAGGAACAAGGAGACGTGATGCTTTTCTTTCCAATATTTGAAAAGTTTTCGTGTTTTATAATTCACAAGGTCTAGATTCACATTTCTTACAGTTGAGTACAGCTCTGGCAAGCACGTCAGATTTATGCAAGCGTCCCAAATCGCCAGATTCATGCTTATCAATAAAACATCAAGAGCAGCACGCCTGGTCGCTGAACATGTTTCTGATGTCTCAATTACCAGTTGAGTGCCATTAATCTCTGCTCTCTTGCTTTGGCTCAGAGGTCGGCTGATGGATGCAGGACCGTGACCTTTGTCCTCAGCAGCAGGGGGAGCCGGACGTGCTAACCCGGTAGCAGCCAGCAGAGGTGAGTTTAAGTACTGTAGTACAGCACTCAGCTTTATCAGACAAGGGAGCTGGGAAATAAAAGGGTTGGTTGGGGGGGAGTGTAATGTGTCTACACACTCAGTCAAGCATGAGTACATCCAGTGAAGTGGCACCATGGCAAGCACATGCAGCTCCTGCACGGATGCTTGTATGTGAGCAGACACAAACACACACACACATACACAAGCAGGAGTGTCTCTCCTTATGACACACAAGGATAGCTCCACTGGGGGAGGTTCTAGCACTCACGATTCACTTCATTATATATTAAAAACATAAAAAATAGAAAGAGAGGGGTAGAGTCAAGTGTGTTTACAGAGCAGAATCTATCACACACACAAACCCAGGAGCTGAAGTGTTTAGCATGTACTCAGCGAGAGAGGCCTTTGTTGTTTTTTCCCCAGTAAGCAGATTGAGCTGCATGGCAGCAGCAGGGGTGTGTAAGATGTACACAGACAGCAGGGTGTGTTAGTGGAGAGGCACCTCCACTGATCTCCTGTGTCGTGTGATGATGTGTGTGTGATGTGTGTCTCAATCCAGCGCTGATCCCCCTGAGTCAGCCCTGTCAGTGATATGAGCCTCCCACCCTCTCTCCTCTCCCTCCTTCTCCCCCTATCCTTCGCCATCCGGAATGCTAATAACAGCCAGCCACTAACACTGCAGCCCTGAATTATTCATGCAGCAGAGGGTCACACGGCATAATGAGGAGTTTACTCTCATTCTGGATGCGATTGTGACGCTGCTAATCTGCATTTAGCACAGAGAAACAGAGAAAAGGAGGGAGATGGGGTTGGTTGAGGGGGGGAGAGGGAGGAGGAGAGAGGGTAGGATGAGCACTGATGAACTTAATTGCTGTGAGCAAACAACCACTGAAAAGAGTCACGCCATCATCCAGAGATGAGAAAGTAAACAATTAATTATCATTGGACAGAGGGAGTCATAAAACAAATGTTTGAACAGCACTAATATTCAGGAGCCAGCTGATGCCCCCCCCCCCCCAGAGGTGACAATACTCTCACAGTAAAAATGACACGCTCATTTGATACACTAATAATTATTAAAGCTAATATGATTCACTTAACACTCCCAAGAGGGTTTGGGTAGATGGTATATTATGAAATGCTGCATGTCCCACATTATAATCTCCTGCAGAAAGAGGCGTGTTTTCATTATGTTGACATGTTGTTTCCTATGGAGACTTTTTTAGGGGGTAGAAACAGCAGGTTACTGTTGCCCCCTGCTGGTAATACAAGGTGCATACCCCATATTCTATTTTATAATATAAAAAGAAGTTTGCTGCCAAGAAAGAGGTGAAAAGGTAAATATGGTAAATATTGCAAATGAACAGAATCAAATATTAAAATGCAAACACTGCAAAGCAAAATTAGACATCACCTAAATAAATAACACAACTTTATTTTAAATATAGTATTATTTTTATTTATCTGATCATATGAGACAAAGCCAAAATGTATCTCAAATCTTGGCACATGATAAGAAGCCTTTAAAAAAAAAAAAAGACCCCATCCTGCAGGAACCAAACTTACATCTGAATCCACATGATGGCAGCAGTAGCTGCAAAAAGTGAGAGGGAACTACAGTTGCAATATCACCCTCTGAAACTCAGAATTTAACATGTCTAAGCAGGCAGAGAGGAAGTCACACACAGCTCTTTGGTTTGTTGGTTTCCTCTCATACCTCGATTTCAAAACAGCCGAAGGCCTCCTCTGAAAAACCAGCATCTGCTGAAAGCAGCCCCTCTCAACTGCAGCTCTCTAACCACAGAGGAGAAAGTATATGTTTACAAACCCTTTGACAGTACAAGACTCACACATTTACTGCAACCTGACGAGCTAACCACCACACCGTAAAACCAGGAATGAGATACAGGTACTGGGAGGCAGCGGCTGCCTTATGAGGAGGAGAGCCTGATGCCATTACTCATACAAGACTATAGCAGTGCTTGACATTGCATGATGTACAAATTAACTGCAACTATATTGCATATTATAATTTTGCAAAGGAGAAAGAAAGGATGCAGAGAAAAGAAGCACTATGAAACACAACACAAGGCCACGCCCAGCAGTGAACCGGGGTCTGTGGTTACATGGAATGCAACAGGAAGTTTTTTGTTTTGTTTTGTTTTTTTTCAGTAGAGCAGAATCTTTTTTCCCCAACAGGGCTGCAACTAATCATTGTTTTCACTCAAATTCCTGCATCTCTCGATTGTTTTTTCAGTTAAGTTAGTTAATAATTTAATCCATATAATACCAAATATCTTATTATCTAATCTTACAGATTTAAAATGTCAGAAAGTTAAGTGCTACATGGAGTTGATGTCTTGAAATTTTTCAAAATAACAGTTCAAGAACAAAGCATGTTCAATTTAAAAAAAGACAGAGAAGCCAGCAGAAGTCAGTGATTTTTGGTGCGTAATCCATTACCGAAACACTAAGAATACACAGCTGAATCTTGTTACACCAAAAATAAGTCCCCAGCCAGTACTAACATGGATGTAGATAGTTTCTACTGTCCAGCAGGCAATTTCTCAGCAACAACAGGATTATATGGGCTCTGCTGTGACTAGATAATTGAATTCAGGCATGGCCACAGTGCACTGCATCCAATGATCTCTCTCCCACCAGGGTGATGGAGAAAAAAATGAATCGTGTTACACTCTGTAGATTCGGTAGCACAACAATGGTGTTAGTTGACTGGACTTGTAAATCTATTGAGGCTTTTTTAGTAATGAAGTTATTTGTCACAACATTTCAGCGGAGTGCTTCTTCTTCTTCTTCCATAGGCCAATGACTTTGTGCATGACCTCTTAGCATGTTACACTGTGTTATTATGGGCTTTACTCAACCAAAGCAACATTAATAGGTATACTGTGGCTCATACTGCAGCATCGAAAGCAAAAGTTCAGTATGATAAAATACTGCATGCTTAATCAGATATACGTTGACTGACATGATGGTGAGCATGCTGGTGTCTATAGCATTGAGGGGACATGTATTGAAATGCATTGTGCTGAGAATTAACCAGCAAAGCTGTATGTTAATCCTGCCCTGACCTTGTGCAGAATGTGTAGAGAACAGTGTCTGTGGGGCTAAAGATAACACCGCTGCCTTTGTGCTGAAGGAGAACAACACTGCTGATGATGCTGCTTTGTGCCGCTGCTGCCGCCCAAGGTCACATGTGTCCTTTTGTCAAGTAACAAGACCCGACAAGGTAGCCTATTGTAAAGTACAGATGATCAGATGTACTGATCTGTCTTTAAACAGTAAATGCATCATTGTGGTGCTTCACAGTTTTATAATGCCTCCATAGATTTACTACATATTTATGCAGCATATAACAGCTATGCAGTGGGTAGTTTACAGTAGGGTAGTAAAGTTTATGGACTAATGCAGCCTGGTGCAGGACAGACTGTGTATCTGTTCTCATTATTATGCCACAGTACTATGCAAAAGTCTTGAGCCACCCTTCATTTCTTTATATTTTGCTAAGAAAATGGGAAATAGTTGCAGTAATTTATTGAAACATGTGCAAACATACATGGAAATAAAAGTACATAAGGCAAAGACAGAGTTTGTACAATTCTAATGAGCTTGAAAGTCAATATTTAGTGTGACCACCTTTATTCTTCAACGCAGCCTGAACTTTCCCTAGCAAGCTTTCTTATAATTTCTTTAAGTAGTCTTCAGGAATAGTTCTCCAGACTTGTTGAAGGACATTCAAAGCTCTTCTTTGGATGTTGGCTGCCTTTTGTACTGTTCTCTGTCAAGATGATCCCACACTGCTTCAATAATGTTGAGGTCCGAGGGCTCTAGGGAGGCCAATCCATGACTGATTGACTATCCAGCTATGCTTTTACTGCATTGGCAGTGTGTTTGGGATGATTTTCAGTCCAGTTCTTGTGTAATTTGGCATACCTCAGCCTTTTCTCCCTGTTTCCCTTCCTTAAGAATGGTTTTGAGGCCATTTCTGATGAGGCTTCAGTGAACAGTAGACGGACCAACTGAGGGGCCAGATGCATCTCTCAGTTCCTGTGTCAGGTCTTTGCTGGATTTATTTCCCTGTTCCTTAAAGACATGACTTTCAGATGCTGTTCATCTGCTGTAGAGAATTTTTATGCCATTTGTCCAGTTTCCTCAAATTTTTAAGGACACACTGCACACCAATTTGAAATTGGTTGTTTGCTAAGTTGTCTGTTATGTGTAGACACAACTCTGGTTCATCTCTTGAGATAGGTGCATGTTTTGAATGTTTTGTATGTCAATATTCAGTGGCTTAACAAACAAACCAAAAAAGGGTACAAAAACTGAACTGAAAATGAGTGAAAAAGCAGCCAATGTCCAAAGAAAAAATTTAAAGACCTTCAGAAAGCCTGGGGAACTATTGCTCAAGAACACTTTAAAAAAAAAAAAAAAAAAAGTCTGGCTCATTAGAAGCAAAATATGAAGAAATTAGTGGTGGTTTAACACTTTTGCACAGTACTATAAGTCAAAGGTAGCAGTCACCAATTTTGGTTTAAGCTGATATTTGGAAACCATAAACTTTATGGCTTTAAACCGAACCAAATTTCACATTTAACCTATGGATAGAGTTTGGGAAGCAATCATGACAGTATGTTAGCCCATGTAACATCTGCAGTGCAGAAACCCCAAAGCCATGGCCACTGCTCCACTGGAGCTTGCAATACAAATAAATATAGGGGTTATTTTGACATGAGTCAAATTTTCCACTGCTCCACTGCACTGAATCCTATAGCTTCCTCCAATTTAAAAAAAAAAAAAAAGAAAGAAACTCAAGACACTAAAACTTCTTAATGCAAAACAAAATCATTTTACTTTGCCCTTTGTGAACAGCCCAACTTTTTACTAAACTTCATACAAATGTTTGAAATATTCTGCTTTCTAATAAAAAAAATATGGACAAACGTAACCTCACAGGGGCAGACAAAAAGCAACACATATATTTAATGTTTAGAATTTTACAGCTTTAAGGCATTTTATTGTAAAATTGTTAAAGTAATATTATTAACTCCTCCTTTGTTAGTGTCCCTAACTGGCTCACAAATGCCCATCCCAGACCACCAAGCTGAATTTACATTCAAAAAGTAAAAAAGAATCCAGCGTCATCACCACTGAGGAGCCATTCAGCATTATACTTAAAGATAAACACACTAAGAGAGGCCAACACTAACATCACAACACCAGCAAGAATGCATGAGAAAGCACAACAAATCCAAAATAAAACTTGTGTTTGTTTAAGGAAAAAAAAAAAAAACTCAACAGGGCACCTTTAACACTGAAGTGCTCCAGTAGAGCTTCTCAGTGGCCAGAAGATAACAATAACAATGTAGTTATCACATCCAACAGACATGACTGGGCAGCTTTGAGGTGTGAACGTTGACCAGTGTGATGCAATGAAATTGTCTAAAGGAGCATTTCAGCTCAGGTGACCTGATCCAGGTTAAACAAAGGCCTTAAAAAGTGATATGTTGACTTTTTTTTTTTAAATGTGGTTGCAGAGACAAAAATTGCCAATTTATGACAAAATGAAATGTTGCTGTCAGAAATGAATCATTATGCTTCCAGTATCCAGTGGATTCACAGAAGAGTTTATTCTGTCCCAGTGTTTTTTTATTCAGCTGGTGAAAAAGTGGATCAAAGACTGTGGAACAACTGAATCTTATGACAATCTTTCCAATGGCTTTTTTTGTTTACCTTTCAGACTAGGCTGGTAGCTGGCAACAGGAAGTCCGAAAAAACCTCAAAAAAACATACCACTTAAAGCAACGATTTTCTGGTTTTCTTTTGCTGCTGGGGTAATTATTAAAGATCGAAGTTCAGTACATTTCCAAACAACCACTCACACAGTAATAGGCATGTCCACAACAAATGTTTACATATGCTAAATGTGGAACATGTGACTTACCTCTCAGTGTGAAAACTGTTTAATCCTTCAAACTTCAAAGGGAACCCAAATACCTCCCTCTCTCACACCATGTTCTTACTTACAGATGGTGCACGTTTTTAACATCTTCAAAAAAATTAACACAACAAATTCCCTGCAAAGGAACCATCTGCACCTCATCAAACAGAAGGAAAAGGGGTGGTGTGAGGTCAGTCAGTGATTAAAGCCTAGTTCTTTATTTATTTACTAATTTTTGTTGTTTGCCTTTGTTTCTACAGAGTGAAGGACTGCAAGCAGGGGCATGCCACCATGTCTTCGAGGAAGGATACAGTGTTGCTGCTTGCAATGTGAAGGAGGCGTGTTTATAAGGAAGTCACAACTTAGCAAACCCTTACTTACTAACTTACATTTGCCACAAGGCAATAGTAAATTTAGAGGTTATTTATAGCCTGGCACGGGTTCAGTACTGGAAAAATGTGGGCGTGTAAAGTTCTGAGGCTGCCAGCTACCAATGTATGAGTTAGCTATTTAGAGCACAGCTCACAGTGCCAAGATGGTAGTAGTGTGTGTGAATGGCCAATGTATCCCTTATTTGGGTTCACGTCTTTTTAACTGTTTGCATTACACAAGAGACTGTAGCGTGGGTTACATGCAAAGTTTTAACTCACAAGGCTTTGTGTCTGTCTTCTGCGAGGATCTGGTCATTCGGCTTCAGTCCAAACCTTTCAGAAAAGGACAAGCAAACAAAAATGTAATATTATCTTTGTGTTCTGAGCAGACAGGAAGATTTAAGGGAAAACAAATGAAGCATTTAGACTTACTTGTCAAGGAAATCTTTGTCCACAACAGCTGAAATGTCAAGCAAGGGATTTCCCATCCCAAAGAGCGTGTTTTCACTGTGGGGGAGACAAAAGCATATTGTATTATGGAGACTCCCACTAACAGGCTCTGCACGAACAGGGGAAACAAACAATCTGCTGCGATACAGAAAATCATCTGTTTGTGATTTGGTGAATTACACAGGCAGGACTCATAAAGAGCATCTCTTTCAAAAGCAAGCTACAGAAACATAAGCGACTGCAAACGTTTGAGCTTATAGCAGAATAATTAATGAATAACTGTTTATGACTCTGCAGCTTGCCTATGATGATTATTTTGCCTTTGAAACATGAAGCTTATACGTCATCCAGAAGCTTTAGAATAATATGTTCTTACACTAAAGCTACAGATTACCCCTTTATCTAGTAATAAGACATCATGCAGCCAAAGTATACTCCTGGGGACAGAGTCTTTGCTTTCTGAAAGTTAGATAACCTGTTACAAAGGTCAAAAAAGGCAGCAAGTGTATGTTTCAGACCACAAGGAGAAATACTTGGCCTTTCAAGCTCAGTATACTTTCAATCAACCCACTGAAAGACTGGCAGTGATGTAAGCTCATGCTTTAAAAAAAAAGTCATAAGAGCAGAAATGTTTACTGTGTAAAGAGAGGAGGATAATAATCATGTGGCTCTCACCTCGGAGTTGGCATGTCAGAAAAACCAGCAGCCTAAACTGGTTATTATTGAAAGGTCAACAGCTTCCTTCTTTGGTTCAAAGCAGCCTGCTCTTTGACTACAGGAACTGTAGCTGCACTTTGGCCAACCCTGACTGTTGGTGGAAGAAATGGGTGGGCCTTACTGTTTTTTAGGCATATGATTGGCTACTGATGCTCCAATTATTGTAAGACTCTGCATGTTGCATTCATGGGCAATGGGAAAGAAGCAAGAAAGAAGGTATATATACATGAAATATGTTTCCGTTGACATTTTAATGATCACAATTGAAAAAAAAAAAAACCAAAACACCATGTTTTTTAACCAAATGTGGAATAAAAAAATAAAAAAAATTATTTTCTTGTGTTATGATTGCTGCAGTACACAAACATCTGAATAAATACTGCCAGAACAGTTAATGAGGGAAATCCTTTTCTTTTCCACTCCAATATTTTTCCACCCTTTCCTACTCATCACATGTATATCACACATTTATTGAACCTTTAGGTTCTATGTTGCTTATCATCTTAGTTATAAATAGTCTATCCTTGTTTATGAGTCTACTTATGAGGCGGCTGTGGCTTAGGAAGTAGAGCGGGTCTACCAATTCGAAGGTTGGTGGATCAGTTCCCCAGCTACCCCAGTCTGAATGTTGAAGTATCCTTGGGAAATAAATTGAAACTTGAGTATTTATTATATATATATATAAAAGCTTTTAAGGACAGGATGAAAACAGACACCTATAGGACTCTAATTGGAGATAATTTATTGGAATTTCTCAGGAGCAGGACCACACCTCATAAGTAGCTGGGGATCTGCCCGGCCTGGAAACCACCACCAGTCCTCACTGAGGCCTTCCCCAAACCAGTTTAGTCACTGGCCTAGATCTGTCTTTATTCCAGCCACCATTCTCTTTCAAAAAACACTGTCAATCTAAATGAGGATGTGGTCCCTGCTTAATATTTCTGTAGTTAAACGACACAACATATTACAAGGTCCTAAAGTGTTGCACCATTTTACTCCCATTCCAGTTTTGAGTTTAAAGTTTTCTTTGTTACATGGCCTTCTCACCTCTTAAATCACTGAACACCTATTCTCACATTACACCATCAAACACCATTTGCTCCTGCCCATCTATTGGTTGACGAGTTTTGTCAATACAGTATAGCTGCCTTAGAATGCCACAGTTTTCTAATAGTGTAGTTTGTTATTCAGTCTGTACTCTATAGTCACCTTAACTTAACTTTTAGTGTCTCACATATGCATCCTTATTTCTATTATAGTCCTGGATGTGACTTTTATTTAACCCTTTACTGCACCATCTCCTCTTATTTGTGTGTGTATATAAAGCTATAGAAAAAAATCTGGAGCTGCAGCTTAGGAAGTACAGCAAGTCGTCTTCAAATCAAAAGGTCAGTGGTTTAATTCCAAGTTCCCACAATCTGCATATTGAAGTGTCCTTGGGCAAGACCTTGAACATCAAATTGCCCTTAATGCGTAACATCCAGCCCAGACAGAATAACTATCAAAGAAGACTCTTTTCTACATTATACTGAATGCTCATATTCACAGTGTTACAGTAAAGTGGACACAAGCGTTCCAGTAGATTTAAGTCAGTCATTTTACACTTCACTGACTAAAACAGGCACCTTTTCTGAAATGTTTTGATGTCGGAGAGGCATGCTGGGAAATATATACTCCTTGTACTTCCTGACCTTGCTCCCAAAATGCCTGAGAACCTGTTGACATCAACTATGCAACAATTTGTTTTTCAGCGGGTGTCTTATAGAGTAGCTATCCGGCGCAGCAGCATTTTAAATTACGTTTAGTGAGCAAAGCAAAAAAGCAGTGCTCAAAAGAGGAAGGAGAGAAGAGAGCAGGATCAGTATACCACCAGGACTTTGGGTTTGAGGAGTGTTATGAATATGCTGAGCGCACTGTCTGAAAGATGATGCTCAGACGAGTGAGTAGTTTGTGTTTTTGTAAAGAACTGAAACATTGTTACCACTTCTATGTTGAAAATATGACTCATATGGTAACGTGTGAGAGATATATGCAGAAGCTGGTCCACTTGAAGCGACTGCTGAATTAGGAAGTCTATAAATGACCCATCCAGTCAGTCTGTGAGGACCTTTGGTTAATGGGCTTCCCTCTTTTGTTCCATGCTCCGTTGTCTTTATGTTACTTAATCAAAGCTACATCTGTTCTGGGCTTGTCTTTACAGTGGCCCTGAGAGGTCAAACACACTGCAACCTAAGAAAACACCAGCAAACAGAGAAACGCTGCAAAAGCACACAAAACACAACGGAAGTCATTCAGGGGAGACAGTAATATGACGGAACTGGATAAAAGTAAACAACAAATACCAAACATGTATCTACAGTATTACAGGAATCATGTGATTAGAACACACATTGCCTTGCATCTTTTAATCCCTCACAACACAGACGAGTCCTCCACTTCTTTTCAGCGCGTCTCGGTGCAGTCCGCAGCTGTTTCATCACATTATCGTCTTTCCTGAATCACTTCCGTTGTGTTTTGTGACCTTTTTGGGTTTTTTTTTCTCTGCTTCCATTGTGCTTTGTGTGCTTCTGCAGCATTTTTCTATTTTCTGGTGTCTTCTTTGGTTGCAGTGCATTTGACCTCTCAGGGCCACAGCATGTGGTAGACTAGTCGAAGACGATGGTGTGAGTTTATAACATAAAGCTTAGATAAATGTGCCCATTGACCTGCGGTTGTTGTCCATGGTGCTGATTAAAAGCTGGAATGATGTTATTGCTATTATTGATTATTGCTGTGTGTGTGTGTGTGTGTGTGTGTGTGAGAGACAGTGAGAGAGAGAGAATGTGGGCCCAAAACAATATCTGCCCCAGGGTCTATCACAGAGTTGATGCATTCTTCAGCCTGAGCGTTGCATTTAAAGACATGCAACAACTGCTGCATGCATGTGTGTTCAAAAGGGTGTAAAAGCATTGTATGAGCGCCAGCCCATTTGCTTTCTGTTTCGGATAGTCACACTGGTATATCAGTTTTCCTAAGTCACGTGAACGCCGCACGCTTCACTTCATAAATGTGTTCTTTTAATGTCAACAAAACACATCAGCTGCGTATACGTTGACCCTACTCTGAAATATGAAATATGATAAAACTATACGAACATATTCGTTCTTGGCGGTTCCCTTTACATGTTTCACATTACTCAATGAAAGTTACATATAAAAAGCTTCTACATTTGCGGTACCTGCCATTTTTAGGGGGAAAAAACCTGCATTATATCGCGTCCTCTCCACTTCTTGGATAACGCTTAAGTGTGTCCCCCGTGTCTTTAATTACTCCGCAGTTTGCACACCCACAACGTGATCTTTCCATCCATGTTTTTCTTTTTTTTTTTTCCTTTTTCTTTTTTAAAGGGGCACTTCCAGGCTGGATAAATGTAGCGGAAATTCTTGTTTTCCAGTCATGTGATGACGAGCCCAGCTTTCTCCTGTTAGCACCGTGCAGTCTAACGGCAGCGGACACCTCCACATCCAGCCGCCCCGGTGCCATCACCGCGCACCTCCCGCTGTCAGCTCACCACGGCAACAGCCCCACAGAGACGTTAGCATCAATTAACAGCTAGCTGCTAGCTGCACCGTGCATCGCAGACGTTAACACAAATACTGCCCGGTTGTTACCTTAACGCCGTCTTCCTCCCTGTCGACATGTTCGGTCCTTCCTCAGTCATTTTTCTTTTAAATCCAATGCTCACTTGCTGTCGCCGTGGAGCCTGGGAAGCTGCTGCTAACTGCTGGGGAAGGAGATGCAGCTTCCTGCCCCTTCAGATGATGATGATGATGAAGAAATTAGTCGGCAGCATGCAACAACCGAGAGAGAAGAGCAGCAAAGAACAAACAAGAAGGAAATGTTCAGGGGAGCTAGTTTCTTTACCCCGACCGAGCCGCCAGTGTGCGTTTGCTGAGGCAAGGGGAGAAATTTGTTATCTCGCGTTATCGCGGGGCTTTCCTCTTTCCCCTGCTCCAACTACTTAACTTCACCGTCAGCCGGTTTTGCATAGGGGACATAGCTTGGGTCATATTTAATATGCAGAGATCGTATACAACCACAGTCATACTAGCTTTGTATTGTAAATCAAAAGTGATCAACATGCGGCCCTCGGGCCACAAGCGGGCCGCCAGAGGTGTCCCTTCCCACAGGGTGGCTTTACAAAGTGGGGTGGTAGTGAAGTCATTAAATACTCAGTGTTTTCAATAAAAATGTATATTTACATTAAATATGTAAATGTAAAACTTATTTTAGATCTTGACAAATTGAATCAGAAAGACAAGAAAAAAAAATCTGAATGTGGCGGTTGTGTGTTGTGTGGCTTTGCCATTGTTATATGCACATTTTATATGAAATGACAGCAAACTCACTGAAAGTCAAAGGACTGAGCCATATATTTTCCTAAGCACTTATACAATTCAGGGTTATGGAGGGTTGAGGCCTATCCCAGCTGTCATTAGGGAAATAGCACTTGTTTTTCTTAAAACATCTCAGGCTCTAATGATCTTTTTGTATGTGGTTGATACAATAAATGTTAAAATCTGAGAAAGTTGAAGGGGTATCTTGGGCAAGATGCCAAACCCCAAGTTGCCTTCGATGCACCCATCTGAGTGTGAATGTTGGGTTAAAAGTGTTTGGGCATAGAAAAAAGACCCAGGACACACCGGGGAGATTATATTTCTCAGCTGGCTTGGGAATTTTCATGTTGTGTCTTGGCCCCCTTAGATCCATGCTATAAAGGAATCACTGTAGAGTGAAAACACACCTCGATCACGCACCAAAGAGATTCTGGGTGGCCACATATTACCTCTATGTTTGTTTGATTAATTTGATAGAGTTCAGCTTAGTTTAGTAGATATTAGTTTCCAAAGGACAATATCGCCAGTTTACATAAAGAGCCAGTGTTATATAAAGTTGTGTCATCTGCGTAAAAATGCACATCATAGATTTGGGTGGCAGAAATAATGTTGTTTGTGTATGTGTTAAATGAGAGAAGACCAGGAGTGGATTACCTGCACTGAAATCTTTGGAAACTGCTGATTACTAGAAAGATAAGTAATAAAACCATGTAATGGTCTGTTCATGGTTTCTCTACCAGAATGTGAAGATCTACTGAGTCAAATGCTTTTGTTAAGTCTATGAAAAGTGCAACGTAATATTGATGATTATCAAGGGTTTCAGTAACATTAAGTTGTGCTGTGACTGATCTAAATCCAGACTGCTCTGATTGGATCTGACTTCACATGCAGTTTCAGGAGAGCATTTACTGAGGATTACAAGACTTTTGCAGGAAAATTTTGAGATGCTAAGGTCAGCACCTTTATGTAATGGGAGAACCTGTGCAGCCCTCCTTTTACCTATTGCATCTGTGGTGAAGGAGGTAGATATCAGAGCAATCTAAATGATCCTTATGCTGCACGGTGGTGCAGTGGTTAGCATTGTTGCCTCACAGCAAGAAGGTCCTGGGTCTGAATCCACTGGGCAGCTGTTCTCTCCTGGTACTTCAGCTTACTCACACAGTCCAAAGAGATGCATGGGTTAGGTTAATTGGCTATTTTAAATTGGCTGTAGGTGTGAAAGGTTGTCTGTCTGTCTGTGTTAGCTCTGTGATAGACTGGTGACCTGTCCAGGGTGTACCCTGCTTTTTGCCCCATATAACAACTGGGATAAGCTCCAACCCCTGAACTCGGTAGGCGGAAGAGCGTGGATGGACTTAAATCAGGTCTAAACTGACTAGTTTACTGTAAACCTCACTTCACCTTAAGTAACCAGAATTAGTAATGGTATTTACAACAGAGCAAGTTATGAAATATCCTTCCAAATAAAATGAAATCAGCTTCCAGCCAGTCCTTTGTGGGTTTTGCATGTTCTCCCTGTGCCTACGTGGATTCTTTCTGGCTTAATCCCACAGTCCAAAGACATGTTAGGTTAATTGGTGATTCTAAATTGGTCATATGTGTGAGTGTGAGCGTGAATGGTTGTCTGTCTGCATTAGCCCTGCAATGGACTGGCAGCCTGTCCAGCGTGTACCTTGCCTCTCGCTCTATCAAAGCTGGGATAGGCTCCAGCCACTTTGTGGTAATTGGGTACATGCTGGGTATTATGTCACACTAAAGCACAAAACAACTGAAGTACCTCAAAGTATCCTGCAGCCTACCTGCAGGATACTGCATTGTCTTCCTGCATTGTCTGTAGGTTGCGATCTTTTAATGTTTGGATTATGCTCATTTTGTTTCCTTTGTGAGCTTATAAAATTAAACACCAAGTGACACCAGGCAAACCCAGGGACAGACAGAATTTGTGCGGGTGTAGTGGTTGGTTTGCCAGGCTCAATGAAAAATATAATTAAGCTGTCATATCTAATCTCTTGTGTTAATTATGCTTAAAGGACAGGTTTACTTGAGGTGCAAAATGGTTTAGATAAAATATTCTGTGTGGCAACACATTTCCAATAAATAAAAAAGAAATAATACTAGAAGAATGAAATTCAGACAACAAACTTAGCTCTGCTGTACAGTACATGCATTGTGTGTGTATCAGAACAACAGAAAATACAGAGCAAAAAACCTCCAAGTGCTGTAAAATGCTTTATTACAAAATTGTGAATGACGCCTAAGCAAATCCACATTCAGGCCCATTTAACCCCAACTTAGTTGCATAATTTGAATATCTGCGAGGGTTTGCATAGAGCATAACTTGACTAAAAGTAAGTCATAAACCGGGCAAATTTTAAAGAAGAATCATGTACAGCAAGTGTTTTGAGCAAATCAACACAATGACACCTTGTACAAAATGATACAAAAGATCTTAAAATGAAAATTGTATCAATTGCAAATAAAGTTTATTTCGCAAGGCACATCAGTTGGCATTAGTTACTTAAAATGAGACATTCACACCAACAGTCTTCAGATATTTTAAAGTATCAACTACAGTTGCCACAAAAGTGGCCATTTCATTTTAGTGTATCAGGACATGTTGAGAGAAACGTGAGAATATAAAAAAGAAGATTTCACCAGCTGCAGACACTGTGCTTTATCTCTAAGCCCCGGTCTTTCCCTTGACTACCTAAGAAGTGTGCTATTTATATATTACAAAAATGATTGTGCACAACAAAAATATGAAACATACAATTATGCTGAGTGGAAAAAAAAAAAAAAAAA
>VUQS01002211.1:12767-25661 GCA_015108495.1 Heterochromis multidens | reverse complement strand
AATGGTGCAAAAAAAAAAAAAGAAAAAAAAAAAAAAACTGTGGGGAAAAAAAAAAAAAAAAAAACACAAAAAAAAACAGCAGGCTAGATGATTCTCTTCAAAGAAGGCAAAGCTTTGCTGGGGAGATTAGAGTAATAACTTTTTGGCTATTAGGCCTCATAGTGTAGCATAAGCCTGTTTATTGTGTGTAATCTCAATGCAGCATGTCAAACAAAAAGTACTGAGTTAATGAGTCAAATGCAAGCTTAAAAGCTCTGCCTGCGCTTAATTTTAAAAAAGTTTTTTTTTTTTTTTTCAAAATCAGGTTTACCTTAAAACTATCCCATAAAGTCAAATAAGTATTGCTGACCAAAGAAAGACTTTAAAACATCATTGCAGAATGTCTTTGGCAGAAGAAAGTATAGACTGCTACAACTGCATATGTAAAACAGTGTTTCTCTTTCAGTTGTCATAATACAGAATAGTGTAAACAGACAAAATACCGCTAGTAGATTTTGCGTGCACTGAGCGTAGGTCTATAATGTACTTGTAACAACTCCCCAAGTTCATGTGCTTATCCTAGTGAGAGTGAACAAATGATAACAATAATAAAATTATCAGTACAAAGATAGAAAAATGTCTGGAGAAAATTTTATATTTAAATTTACTGTGGTTTGCATCTAGAAGAGGCCAGAAATAATCAATCTCACATTATATGAAATCTAACCTCTGATCAAAATATATATTTTCCTGGGATTTGTCAAAATAAAAACAAATTTTTACACAATTTAGAAAAAAAAAAAAAAGGCTGTTCCCAGTAAGCTTATAAGCCATAACTCGCATTGAAAAGTCCCACTGTTTACATTCTATCACAACAGCAACTGTTACAGACAGGACGTGGGACCAAGAGAAACTCTTCCAATATTAGGATGTGGGGCACTGATATCATAGCTCTGATAAAGAATATATCTGTCCATTCAAAGTCCTTCTGGACCAGCATGAACAATGGCCCTTCTCTTCTCTTACTGGTACCAGGGGGTCTTTCTGACCCAGTGGAGGGTGAAACCTGCATCTGTCCGGATCTTGATGGAAGCTGCCTCAGCCTCTCTCACAGTCTCCTTCACAGACTGCATCAGGTTCTGAGCATTGTGGACCAACATCTCAGTAGCCTGAGGAATGAAAATGGATCCAAATTGAGATCTGAATGATACTTTTCTCAGAGGCTAATTTAGAATAATAATGGGAATCCAGCGAAATGCCACATTGATGTTAAACACTGCTCACCTGCTCTGACTCCTCTTCACTGATGTTGGTACGACCCAGCATGGTGGCCTTGACTGTTGACAGGATTTTGAGCTGAGTGCTGATGGTAGGAATACGCTCGCACACCTTAAAAGGAGGTCAGAAACGTTATTAACGAAATACAGCAAACTGAAAAAAGTGAAGGTTCAACCTCATGATGAGGACGACTGAACTGACCTGGAGCAGGTTGGTCCGGATACGTTTGTCAGTGCACTGCTTGGCCACCTCCTTAGCCAGCCGCGTGACTTCATCAGAAGCCTTAGCGATGTCTTTGGCGCACTGGATGAGCGCACGTTTGTTTCCGCTGCCTCCACGCACCAGACGTGACATCTCTGCCATGAGAAGGGCCATTCGTTTGGCAGCACCAATGATGTCATTTCCCTACAAGGCACAACAAGACCATAATCAATGTGAAAACCAAGCATCTCTGCGATGTATCTTATCACTTCCTCCTGTGGTAAATTATTGATAAACTGGTATGTCAAATTGGCAGAAAAATCTGCTTAGAGTGTTTCAAAGAAAGATCTTTAGTGCCAGGCTCACCTCAAGGAGTCCCTTAACAACTGAATGAAAGTAAAGTGAATAGAAATTATTAGAAATTAGAGAGGGTCTCTGTTTCCTGAATCCAAACTGGGAGCTGGTTCCACAGGAGAGGGGTCTGAAAGCTGAAGGCTCTCTTTCTAGTCCCTGTCAGTACTCTCGCTGCAGCATTTTGGATCAACTGAAGGCTTTTCAGGGAGTTTTTAGGACAGCCTGATAATAATGAATTACAATAGTCCAGCCTAGAAGTAATAAATGCATAAACTAGTTTTTCAGCATCACTCTGAGACAGGATGTTTCTAATTTTAGCGATATTGCGCAAATGCAAGAAAGCAGTCCTACATATTTGTTTAATATGTGCATTGAAGGACATATCCGGGTCAAAAATGACTCCAAGATTTCTCACAGTGTTACTGATGTCAGGTAGCAAATGTTGAAGTGCCCTAAGTGTGTGTTTACCTAATGTATCTGTGGCAATTTATAATGAAATACATATATTTGGTTCTCCTGGGTGCAGGGAATCCAGAATTTTGGTGGAAAAAGTATCAGCAAATTTCTGGTATCGTCACATCTGTTGGGTTTATATTGTTGACTTACTTTGCTGGACCATTTGCGGGCTTCATCGTGAAGCTGCCTCGCAGCCACCATCATGGGCTCATTAACCATGTCACCAGCCTTCTGCTCAGGGAACTCCTCGTCTTTCTCCTCTGGGGGAGGAGGCCTGGGAGGAGGAACCTCACCCTCTGGGAGAGGAGGCTTGGGAGGTGCTGCCTCATCATTAAGCTAGAAGGAAATGGTAAAGCAATCATGATTAGGTGGTTAAAATGCACAAATAATTTTGGACACTCAACCAAAGCAGCTTTAACTTATTTTCCAGATTTAAAGTTGTGCTTATATGAAGACTCACATTAAGCTGGTCCAGTTCAGGAGGAGGTGGAGGGAAGTCTGGTTCTTGAGGCTGGAAAGCCTCCCTGACCTTTGCCACAGCACCAAGAATCTTATAACCCGAGTCCAAAAAGCCCTTCTGAAGACCTGGCAATTAAAAAAAAAACATGACCATTCATCAGAATGTTCCACATGAACATAAAACAAAACCCTAGAACCTGGTATCAACATCAACTTACTTGGATCCTGTATATTTCCAGCCACAGCTTTAGCATCCATTACCATAGGAGAAATTGTCTGGCTCAGTTCATCAGATGCAGCCTTCACCACCTCCCTGAATTTAGGATCCTCAGAATTTTCCACCTCTCGTTTTGCCACCAGGAGGATGCGGTTGGCTCTGCGGGCAATGCTCGTAGCACCCGCAACCAGCATCTGAGGCTGGTGATTGGCCATAGCTACACGGCACTTATCTAGGTCCTTCTTTATGGCGTCCTCTGAGGCATCGAGCAGAGATTTGGTGTCGATGGCCTCGTCCACTAAACCTAAACATCCAAGGGGAACCACAGCGAGTTACACTGAGAGGTATGACATGGTGCTCAGCTGTTATCAGAATCTTTAAAGGCACCTTACCTGTCATTTTTTCTACATTGTCAATCCACTGGTTCTTCATGGTTTCAAAATGTTCATATGCTGCTTGGTTGCCAGGGTTTCTCAGCAAAATGCGGGCAGCAGATACCACCTGAAAAAGAAAAAAAAGCCATTAATTGTAAGTCCACCAACAACTGCTAAAGACTCAGTTCAAGTGGTGAAAAACAGTTAAGCGCTACGGCTCACGATGCAGAGTGGAGGGCAGACACAAACACAAACACTCAACCATAACATACTTGTGGTGTTAAGTCTCTTGTCGACTTAACGGCAGCCTGGATTCCCTCCACCGTGCTCTTATTAGCGGTGCCAACAGCAGCAGCCTTCTCTGCTGTGGTGCCAAGCTTATTGGCGTGATTCTCAAAGTTGGCAGCTCTTTCCTCAAAGACCTACACATGATCAAATAAAAACAATTATCCAAAATGGTTTCTGGAAACAACAGAACACTCTGCCAATAAATATAATACAATTGATGGAGAATCACTGCAGTGATCATAGTCAGGAGCAGAGTGACTGTACCACTGACCTCATCTCTGTTGGGGGCGTCGAGTGGGGCGGTAGCAGCCACTGCCAGTAACTTGATGGGGGTAGTTGTGTCACTGAAGATGTCAGACACCTCCTGAGTCATCGCCTCTTGCATCTTTCCTTTCAGATCCTGAGATGAGGTCAAACAAATGTTACAACCAGCCAGCACTCACATGCAGTCTTACTGAGATTACAAATACGCGTGTTCTTATTTAGCTTCAACAGCTGCATGATCAGGGCTACAGCACATGGCTATTATGGAGAATACTACATTACACTGTGTTTTCTTCTGAGTTTACAGGTAAGTCTTAGGGAAATATGAAAAGTTTTTAGGGCATTAATTTTTGTTCAGAATCTGTATCATGCTATAACTCATTTGAAAGTAGAAACCCCCAAAATTGTAGATTTAAGGCTCCTCAGGTTTCTTTAATTTCATTCAATTTGTTGACTTTTTCTACAATGACAAAAATGAGATTTTGGTATTGTACTTGATCGCAGTTATTAACAATTTGCATTTTTAATTTTTATTTTTGATACTTGAGTTCATTTTACTGGTACTAAATGTTTTGCCTGTTTGTATTTTATCATGACTTCAGAACCTCCACCACTGGTAACCAGCAGAGGGGGTTGTCTGTCTGCGTTCCTGTGTGACTCCTGATAGAGAAGCTACAGGCCTGGATGGAAATGACTGAAGAGTGTGAGCTGTCTTACTTTCAAGGCTGCTTGGAGCTGCTGAGCCACAGCACGTGCCTGAGGGGAGTCCCCTTCACCGCGAGCAGCCAGGTCAGCAAGCTGGGCCATGAGCTGCTCCACCTGCTCACACCTGCCCAGCAGCTCCTGCCTGTATGGGCCCGGCAAGGCGTTGGCCAGCCTGTGGCCCTCTGCAACTAGGCCACGGATGGCTGCCTGGCCTAAAAACAAAATACACACAAAGAACAACATATTTAGACACATTTCAGTTATTTCTGCTTAAATGCTTGTTAACAATCCGTTATTAGTAAGTCCACAAATTCGAATTTAATAGTGTATCTACAGGTAACAATATCGACAGGTGCAAAGGCAGTGACCACTGTACTGTAAATGGAAATTAGCTGTGGCTATATAGATAAACAAACTTATTACATAATAACGTTGATTCTGGATTGATTCTAGATTTTTCCCCCTTTTTACATCAAAAATATTCTGAAAAAGTGAAAAATGGCCATCATGATACACAGAAATATCTTCCAGTAGCTTGTTTCATATAACAAAGAGTTGGAAGATTCATTTTACAATGAAAGAAGAAAAGCAAGTTACACTATTTGAGAAGCTGGAACCAGTGTGCTTTTCACATTTTTCTTGATGAAAAGACTGGTATACCAAACATTTCACTTCCAGTTTCAGCACTAGGTAACTGGAATATTTGCTCGTGCCAGTGTTGAACTTGGGCACCTCATGCAACTAGATGCAAAAGAAATCAGTCTCTCTTTCTATCATATTTCTTGTTTGCTTTTTCTCAGGGAACTACTGCAGTTGTTCTAGAACAGGCACCCTCCAACTTTGTTCTAAACCATGTAAGTTGTCCAGGTTTAACTGAAGACAGGCCAAAACCCAGGAATAAGACAAGAGTGGAATGTCGAGTACATCTACAATTTGTATAGTCTGTAATTAAGCCACGGGAGGAGTAGAGCGAATGTGAAGTGTGTGAGAGGAAGACAGAGACACAAGGAAGTTTGGGGAGGATGGAAGCCAGACTCACCCACACCGCTGTCATCCATGGTGGGATTGTCAATCCAGCGCTGTGCCTGCTCGATCTTTCCTTCCAAATGAACAGCTGCCTTTGCAGGCCTGCTGTTGGCCACAGCCTTGTTGGTTTTGGACTGCAGGTTCTGCAGAGCTGTTGCGATTTGTTTAGCCAAACCTCTGGCTTCAGGCGTGTCACCTTTGCCCCTAGAAGGAATTAAAAATATCAACCTAATTTATCAAAAAGTTATGGCTGGAATGAGGTCTGTATTGCTATCTGTAGTTGGACTATTAAAATCTGGAGTTCATCTACAAATATGGTCAAATGAGAACTTTTTATTTAAAACAATCCCAGGTGCAGCCCATCATCCATGTGTACAATGTTGAATATGAACAGCTCCAAACTGTCAAAGTGTATGAAACTGTTAGTTGACAACCGTGACTGTACAGATTTCTAATTTTTTCCTGCGTACATAAAAAGAAACACCAATACTGTTTCCTCGCAACAGAAGTAAACAGTGGGGATTTGATGATGACAGTAGTAATTGATTCAAGGGGTGAATAAAAGCATCTGAACAACTGTAGTAAAGTGTGAAAGCACACCAGTTGGATTAGGGAGACACAGGGTAATCAATCTCACGCTTCAACTGTGGAAAAACAAAAACAGCATAAAGCTGTCCCATTTTTCAGGCAGTCTTTAACTTACTGTCTTCTGAGATCAGACAGCTTGGCAGTCATGGCAGCGATCTCTCCAACAGAGCGCATGATGTCATCTCTTTCTTTGGGGTCCTCGCACATGTCAGCAATCTTTCTGGCCTCTGTGAGCAGCGCCTTGACATTCTCCTCTCCCTCTGGGCCACCGTTAGGGTCTGCAAGCCAATTCTGCACAAGGACAAAACACACACACACAAATTAATCAGAACCATAAAATGCTTGTATTAAATGGTCTGAGTCCATGTTTTTTGTGTTTTCATCTAAGAGCTAATGACTCACCTGCGCAGCATCAATCCTTTTGGCGATGGCCTGCTTGGAGTTGGTCATAGCCTCCAGCTTGCGAGCAGCATTTTCCACCTTGCCTGTGAGCACATCGAGACCCTGGGAAACCTGCTGTGCCTTCTGCATGGCGACTGGGGATGCTCCTTGACCTCTGTGGTGGACAAAGACAACACACACACACACACCATTAAATGCACCTGCACACTTCTTTTGATCTACCTGTTTGTTTACTCCAAAGCTTAATCCATATGGCCCACTTGTTTTAATAGTACTTCCACACTTAATGCCTTAATGCCTAATTTCCAGACTCATCTCTCAGTTTTCATAGGAGTAACAGAACCAGGGGTTAAAGTGGATTATGGATTAATACCAGACAGCTGCTTTTAATCTAGTGTGACTCAGGGTCTCTGGTGACAATAACATTTCTTATCAGGTGAATATCATTTCCACTCCTGTGCACTATAATCCCCTTTAATATGCTTACTACATTACACCATTTATCCTTTAGGGATTGAAAATGAAACAACTGTATCAAAGGAGCATATTAATAAAATACCCAATTAACTTGTAAAAACATAATGTATGAAACGTACAGTAGCAGAAAACAAGACTATCTGAAGAAAGGTGTAAAATAGGAGGACAATTATTTTGCCACAGAAGCGACACAAAAATGCGAGGCAATGTTGCTAATGGTGTGTCATTTACCTGGCTCTCATCTCAGACACCTGGTCCGTCATCTGACTCAGGGTCTTCGCTGTGCCCAGGATATCTCTGCGCTCTTTCCCTGCACAAAGTTCACCAACTTTTCCAGCTTCGTCTAGGATCTGTCGGATGGCCTGCTCACCTGCGTCCCCTAGAAAAAAAGAAAGACAAAAATAAATTAACTCAGAAATACCAATTATATCACTAAATTCACTTAGGTCATAAACATAAGGATGTGATTAGCTGCAGAACGAAGGGATTAACGTATGGGGAAACTGAGGTTTATTACCTGGTTGAGCACTTGGATCCCTCAGCCAGTTCTTAGCCTGAGCCATCTTTGAATCGATGAGCCCAAGAGCCCTCTTTATGGCCTCCGTGTCCTTTGAGGTTTGAAAGAAAAGAATAAATTAATATGTTAAAAGGAAATAACTGCAACCAAAGACTGGAATTACTGCCTTACTATTGTATGCTTGCACCAACCAATCAAATTGGAGTTTACATCCATATCTGTAACATATGAACTGATGACAGAAAAGGAATATAAAAAAGATGTTTGGCCAGTAAAGCCGATTCTGGTAGAACACAAAGCTGTGATCACTTTAGTAAACAGCATCAAATATGGATGTTGCTGCAAAGAAGCTACACATTCTAAGATGTGAATGCTACACACACATATTCATTTAACCCAGCAGCACAAATCATCATAGTTTCAAGGTATCCTCACAAGATCAGTGTCACCAATTCGGTAACCAACCAAACATGACATACGATGACAATCCTCCCTTCAGTTCCTGAGTTATGGAGATGAATAACAGAAAACGTTACGTTGTTTTTGCAGAACTTTGTGATGCCACAGTAAGCTTAACCTTTGACCTTTAGGATATGAAACGTCATCGTTTTATTTTAGTCAACAGATATTTTGTGAACTTTTGTACAACTAGTGTATGAATGATTGTGTGACCACATACTGGCCAAAATTGTGTTTTGAGTCTTCACAGAACATTTGCGCTGGGTGTTCATCTGAATACTTTAATGAAACTTAATTCCCTCAAGGTATTCAGATGTTGTGTTTACAAGAATGGGAAGGACATAATGTCAAGATATGAGGTCCAGTAATGACCAAAACCTAATCAGCTTATCCTGAGTTCGAATTCTCAATGCGGTGCTGACACACTGCATTCACAAGAACAGCGCGAACAGCTGGACAACCAGAAAACATATTTCATTTGGCCACGGCTGTCTCAGGCATTAAATCTACAAAATGAGGTCATTAATTCTTTCAATCATATCACAGAGACTGACTATAAAACAGAGTTTTTAGAGTCACTTCATGTTCATATTAAATCTATATTTCTATAAATACTAATGTTTGTATTAATTAAATTAAATTCATTTAATTCGTTTCGTTTATTTCAATTTTATTAGTACAGCACCAATCCACAAAAGCAGTCGTCAAGGCGACTAAATGTAACTTCACGTAACTTTATTTCTGTTTAAAAATCAAGTCAGCTTGAAGCTTGGAGTTGAGTTCTCACTGAGTCAGTAACTTGTTCAGGGAAAATGTCACTGTTTAGTTATTTGAGTTAAATAAACATTTGGCAAAACCCACGTGCAGGATCATTAACATGTCAGGTGCAGCCATGTAGAACATGCCATTTCCATTATTCTTTCCCTTTGTCAACAAAGGGTGTGTGTTTTATGAAGCTGAGAGATTTTCCATTGTATCTCAGTCCGAGTGGATGGAAATACAACAATCTATCCAACAGCAACGGACTCAACAATGAGCTTTCTCTTTGCAGAAGTCTGCAAATGAAAGCAGAGTCCTGCAGGAGCTTGAGCAAAGCATGAGACCAGATCAGATGAGTGTTTAAGTTTGCTTGTTTTTCATGGTAGAATAAAAGAAAAAAATGCTGGAGTATGAAGATTCAATACGGAGTTCAGCAAAGAGTTTCAAAGCAAATCAAACCGCATAAGAAGAACCAACCTCCATAAATTAAAAAAAAATATATATTTTTGTTTAAGCTGTCATGAATAAACACCTGGTCAAAACAAAAAGATGTTTGAATAGCTGTACGTGTGGTTCAACATGACTAAATATGGGAGGGGGAAAAAAAACAGGTACAGACCACATAAGCAAAAAAGTGTGAAGTGATGTTACCGGAGATGTGTGGGTGCATTACTTTATTGTTCAAATATGCTCAGCATGCAGCTGCTTTGGCATTAACTGCCTGTGTGTGCCTGTGTGTGCCTGTGTGTGTGTGTGTGTGTGTGTGTGTGTGTGTGTGTGTGTGTAAGGGTACAAAAAGCCAAGTAAAGTGAAAAAGATTTCGATCAGGTTTCCTTTGCAAACATGCATTCATTTAAGCTTATATTTAGAAATCAGATGTGGTATGATTAATGGTATTGGTTATGGGGATTATGTTAAATGAGAGTGCATATTTAGTATTCATGGAAAGAAAGAAAAAAGTGAGAAAATTTGGTAACATATGTTGGATTAAAACAGACAATTAGCCATTCATAAGACAAAATCCATATCAGATTTTCTACGTGCTCTCCTCCATCAGGAGAAACCTGATGTTCATGGCAAGAAGAGATGAACACTCAGAGTCCTCCCTAATGATGCCAAAATCAATACTGCATGAGTCAGGTCAATCAATAACCCAAGCAGCTAAAGACAAGGCTATAGCAAGGTTTAAAGGACAAAGGAGGGGGGGACACACAGTTGATGATACAAAGTCATGTTATAAAGCAAACAAAATCCAAAAAAGGCAGACATTTCAGCAATTCAACCTGCTTAACTCTTCTTCATTAAAACGCCAGTCCATAGTAGATAATGGTAACTGAATCTTTGACCTCATAACAGTCTCACTACTGAAAAGCACACAAAGGCACTACAAAGCACAACAAAGCACACTCATCTCTCATAAACATGCTGCTATACAGCCAAAGGGCGACACAGGCAAGGCTTACCTTCTACATGGGGTGAAGGGAGAAAGAAACGGTAAAAAGAAAGGAAGAGTAACATAAATTCAAACGTTGAACTAGACATACTGACAGAGCAACAAAAAACAGTGTCAAAAGAGACAGAAGTGACACAGGAAAGGAGATTTTAGAGAGTCCCAGGATAGGAAAGCAGCTTCACATGCAGAGCTGAAAAACATAAAAGAACCTAACACATTAACCAACTATACAGAAAGAGAAAGGAAAAGTTAAAGCATGTGTACTTTGTTACTAACTGTAATGAAAACCGCCATTCACACCTGTCAAAACTGATATAAGGACAAAAGGAAAAAAATACATGAGCTGAGAGTTATCATCACTTTATGAACTTTCCAGGCTGCAGCCCCTTGCAGGTCTTCTAGGAATACATGACAAAAACACTGCTTCCATTTGTTTTCCACAAGAAACACAGAAAAACAAGGTTTAAACACTGAGCAGCTCAAACAGCAATACAAGCTATAGTTCCTCATGTATATTTACTGTGCAAGAGTGAGTCTGTGAGTCGTAGACAAATATATTGTACAAACCTTGTTTGCCCAAGCATCCTCATCCCAGGATGTCAGCTGCAGCACTCTGATGATCTCATTTATCTCAGCACTCATCTTCTCAAAAGTGAAATTACGGTTCTTCAAGGCCTCCTCCACACCGTGGCTTCCAGATGTCTTGGTTGTCACATAAATTTTGATACCTTAAATAACAAAAACAGAGCCCGCAATTAGCATTCTACCAAAAATGACTCTCATGACTCTCCTTTTAATGAGAACACTGAACCGTGCAACATTTATGAAGGAAGTGCGTGATTACCTGAAATGAGGATGGGCAGCAGCTCTTTGACCGTGTTCATAGAGTTGACAAGCATCACACGATGCTCCTGATGTGTGAGCTCCTGCTGCCGCTCATCTATCATCTTTGCCATCTTAGTCATACCTGGAAAAAGGCAACACAACAGAGACATTTGATTTAGTTAAATAACATACTCTAAGAACAGCTATAACATAACAGGACTTGAAGATATCAAGTTGAGACAGTTCAGAGAGAACTTCTTGGCTTAACATGTTTATCTGGTTGGGTTACTTCTAATAATATTCATGTTTATACTTGTAATGAGTATTTTTGCACTTAAATATTACCACTTAAACTTAAGCAGAGAATTTTAGCACTCCTATCTCAACTGACACAAACACAAGAATGATTACACAGCAAAAACAACATGTGAACTTCTGAATCTGTCAACCAAGACAGCAAAATTATATTTTGAGACATTTTTAAGTTAAGACTTCAGCAAAGTAATCTTATGTTGGAAGATCAACCTGGTCCCAGGTTCTTTGTATATGTGATCAAGTCCTCCATAGACTCCACCACCTCTGCCACGGTCAAATACTCCAGGATACCTTTGCACACACGGATTATTTTGCGAACCTGTGACAACAGTGAGAAAAAACAACAACTAAATCTAATTCAAAGACAAACAAAACAAGTGATTATGCAAACACACACAGCCCTTTCATATTCCCTCTAATTACACTCTGATAACACTGCCAACTGACATTCCAACCTCTTTGTCCTGCTTCACTCCAGCTTTATGTGAACTGCTGGAGTCACCACTACACTATACAGGGTGATCCCTGAGCTCTACTGGAAAACATGATTGCAGTGCTGACTGATGACTCCTGCTGACTGCTGCAGACAGGGCTGGGATGCCTGATGTCTGCATCCAGAGTGCTGACCTGCAACTTTTTCATTTCAGTCTCTGAGGAAAAGACAGATGGGCATGACAGATGGTATTCCCATCTGATTGGAGATATAGAAGTGTTTCTGTACATTTGCAGTATATTTATCTATGTCTCTGTGTTCTTACAGTGACCAAGAGGAAGGCCAGAATAGATACTATCCTTACAGCAGAGAAGCCTGTGACAGCAGGCTTCCTCTGAAACTCTAAATAGTCAATTAACAAGTCAGTTCCAATCAGCTCAACTCCTAATCACAAGAATGGGAATAAAAGGTCACTAAACCACCATCAAATGTATGAGATGGAAAACTGCTACATAAACAAGGTGTGCTGGGAAAAAACTGATCTCCAGCAGTTTCACCTCATCAGTATTTTGTTGCTGTAACAAAAGTGATGCTCTGACCTCCAGCAGATTTATTTTGGTTAACAAGTTTTCCACATAGAATAAAAATGAATGAATGAATACCTCAGCCTCATCAAAGGTGAGGAGCAGGTCAGAGGTCCCAGACAGGATGCCCCGAGAGCCATCGATGAGGTAATCCCGAGCAGGAACAGAGTATGGATCAGTTTTCAGCATGGATGCAGCCTGTACCAGCTTGGTGCACGCATTCTCCACTCTGTTGAAAGAAGACGATCCTTTCAAGAGCTTATATAAAAATCCTTAAAACAAGTCATGCTGATGGTACAAAGCCCTTTAAAAGCCAAATGGGCATTACAAGTAGGAACAGCAAATTGCTTAAAGCAAAGACAGATGGAATCTTTGGCATGTAGCCAGCCATAACATTACAGTAACTGCAGTGTAAAAATAACTTTGTTTCGTTTTCTCTTTTTATATGCTTTTTTTTTTTTTTTTAAAATCACATTTTTTT
>VUQS01002211.1:0-12747 GCA_015108495.1 Heterochromis multidens | reverse complement strand
TTTTTTTTTTTCTCTTTTTATATTTTTTTTTTTTTTTTTTTAAAATCACACCTTATGCACTAAAGTCAATGAAGCGTAAATCCTTTTCACACCATCTTCCATACAAGCCTTATTATATATTATACAAAGCCTGAAACTACAATTCTTCAGATATTTATTTACATATTAACTTCTTGGATTCAAATAAAGTGATCCTCATAAGATTTTACTGTAACTGATGCTAGTTGCAATCAAATGTTACCAAAACATGACAAAAAATGAATACAGTACAGTGCAAAAGTCTAAAGCCACCCCTCATTTCTTTATTTTTTGCTTCCTTTTCTTGTAATCTTTTAAGTGGTCTTAATCAATAGTTCTCCAGGCTTTCTGAAGGTCTTTCAAAGTTTTTCTTTAGACATTGGCTGCTTTTTCACTCATTTTCAGTCCAGTCCTTTTACCTGACCATTTTCACAGGAATGTTTTTTTCCCGTTTTATAAGCCATTTATAACACTGACCTATGACTCATTCAAGCATAAAAAAAAAGTCACCTAACTCAAGAGATGAACCAGTGTTGTGTCCACACATATTGGACAACTTAGCGAATAAACTATCGGTTATCTTTAGGCACTTTGTTACTAGCAGCCTGTTGCAAAAACACATAATTTGTCCCCATTTCTTTAGTTGAAATGTGAAAAATTCCAAAGATAACACAGTTTGATGGGAATAAAATATGACTGTTGCACCAACAAGGTGATTCCTAAAGAGTTAGTCAAACATTTGGCTGCATTTCAGCCAGTGGTGTTGGGATTTTGTAAAAATACAAAGAAATAAGGGGTGGCTCAAGATTTTGCACAGTGCTATATATTTCCACTCAAGCAAATTCTTAACTGAAAAATGTGACGCCCAAATTTTACACCTATAACAGAGTTTCACACAAACAGTTAACAGTATTGTCAACTTCCTCTATCTGGCTAGCAGAATATACAAGTGTGTGTAATTGGCAGTCTGTAAACCAAAAATGGTCACATCATGCTCCAGCTGAGCACAACGTTTATTATTATTATATATCTCAACCAAACCTTGTTCTTTAGTAAGGAAGTTATAAATTTCTTCAGAATAAAAAAAAGTTTACAGGTCCTTTTATTGTATCTCCTTAAAATATCTGGGGCTTTGCTTCATTTTGCAAACTGAAACGAACTCTTAAATATATTTAGGTCATTTTAAAATTAATTATAAATAATTTAAAAGTTTAGTTTGGAACATATTAAAGAACAAAACCTCTCTCTTCCCTGAAGAGAGACTGTAAAAAAATGACCTAATGAATTGAGGAAGTCTTCACTCAAAGACCACTAAGCAGATGTTTTTGTCCCAGAAACCTTAGCTCACAGAATGTAGGCAATAACTCTGGAAGAAATCCACTCAGTGGATCTTAATTTGAAGTTATTTCTGGGGAAAACGACTCGCCATTTCATTTTAAAGTTTGGTCTCATAAGCTGAGCCTAATGAGTCAAGCCTGGGACTGGTTAAAAACTAAAGCAATATCATGTGTTGTACTGATGATGCCATGAGGCAAATCTGTGATATTGGCTACATAAAAAAAAAACTGGCCTGATTGTTAACAGAATGAATATTTCAGTCTTTTGACAAAGAATTTAATGACTGATAGTTGCCTCTTGTATGTGATGTACTCTGTGACCTGTAGAGCAGCAAAACAAAAAACAAAAAACCACAGGCTCAGCCATTTGATTCCGTGTCATACATGCCATTTTGCACATCAAAACAGGCAGCAAGCCAAGGAACAACACGTGTTTCAGTTCCCACGGTATACTGACTTCCTACAATTGGCTACAGGCTAAATGCTGCACTGGTAACAAGGGAACATTATAGCTATTTTCCACACTTTAGAGCAAAGGGAACAAGCAAGAGACAGTCAGTTAATTGAGTCTCCTATAAGATAAAGGCTAATATATGTGCATGGCATCAAGGTTGACATGAATGTGTGTGTCTTTGCAGAGCCAGCCAGCACTGCCCTTCAGCGTGCACCAGAAAGAAACAGCCATGCATTAACCGGATCCCGGCAGACACTATATTTAGTGAAGGAGACACATTCCAGCGCATGTGCTGATGGATGACGACAAGGTGACGATGTGACTTTGAGGCGCCAAATGTGTTGAGCCTGACAACCTGTGCCTGCCAATGCATTTCATCCCTGACCTTGGGGGCCCCTAGGAACGACCTGCCCCCCCCCCAACTGCAGTTTCTCATGTAATAAGGATAAGTGAAAAACTGTGATAGAGACAGGCAGCAGCTAAGCACAAACTAATGACTTAAGCAATGTCAAGCAAGCCAGGGGAACAAATACATTAATTAAATATAGACATCTCTTTTCTATGTCAATATATAATTTTTTTTTATGTAAACAAAAAGCAGCAGCCAGCGACTCTCATGAGGCCCCACTTATTAAGGGTAAAGGAACTCTTCCCAGATCTAAAAGTATTTTTGTTACACCATGGCAAGACTGAGGCACTTAACATGCCATGTCTGACCTTTGCCTGGGCACAACCGGCAATTGCTGCAACAGATAAAGAGAGAAAGAGAGCCAAAGGGAGGCCGATGGGTTCCACATACTGAAAGAGACATTTAATCCAAGAAATTTGAGATGTTTGTCATTGTATGAATTTGAGGTATTTGCTTACTTGATAAAAGCTGGTGGCATATCCCTTTTCATGAGCTGGTCTTCTGTGGTTTGTACAGTCTCCTTTCCCACCTAAAAAACATAAATGCTACATTAAACACACACAAATTAATGAAACACGGCATTTAAAGTAAATACACACAGAGTACATTTTGTGTAGTAGTGAACCAAGGTGACCATGATGAGAAGTGTTTACATCATACTGTTATCTGAACAGAGCAGTGGTTCACAAACCTTTTCTGGCATGCCCAATTTCAGAAGCTTAAAAAAAGTTCACGTCACATACCCAACAATTTTTCCCCAATCAATCATTAACAATAAAAATGGATCCAAGTGAATTTTAGTGATATTAAAGGTCAGCACAATAACATCAGCAAAGTATTATTCGCATGTTTTTTTTCCTACAATCAACTTAATTTAATTCAATATTTTTCCCCTCGCCATTCATGCCCCACCTGCTGTGGCTCTATGCCCCCCATTTAGTCTCTGTGGACAGGGACAGAGAGCACGTGTATATGTGCATGCCAAGAAAGGAGGTGCACAAGCCTAAATTAAATAATATATGCTGAGTTTTTCCTCTGCAAATATTTTATTTGTCAGGTACTCTGTGGCAAATAAATAATACAGGAATATATTCATCTGCCTTGGTGAGCTCAGTGTGGTGGGGCATGTCTATTATCTTCTCATATTAGGGCACTTTATGAATAATAACCAAGATAATAACCAATAATAAGAAGGACAGCGCAACAAGTTACAACAAAAGCTAAATCTGTTTACTATAGGAATGCATTGTGAATTGTGAAAAGCTGGACTGATAATAATGTTTTAAAAACTTGGCCAATAGCAGATGCAGATATTTTTATCTTGTTTTAGTCATTTATGTGCCCATTTGTTCCACTTAGGTCAGTTATTTTTGTAAAGTCTTTCAGCTCTTCATCACAATATTTCTGTACATTTAGCCTGTGCAAAACTGATCTGACTCAACAGATAAATATTGGCAAGTGATATCACCAAATGGTATTTAAAGCCATTGTGACACATGCTGCAGCCACAAACTTTTTCTGGGCCTTACAAGTCATCAGCCAATCTTAAACCTGCCAGCTCCTGTCAGATTGTACCAATGTGTGAATAGCACAGTCCAGTACATTTACCACTAGTGAGTGGGTGTATACACCATCCATGCAGCTCCCTCATGAAGCGAAATGTTTCCTGTAGTGGAAACCTGTTTGAAACAGAGTATATGTGCTACACGTGAGAAAGGTATTAATTCAGCAGATACAAGATATTCCACGATGTGATGACCCCTGTTGGGGCTGTCACAAGAAAAAAAATCATATTTTTTTTTTCACATTTAACCAGAAGGTGCTACGTATTCTTCCTCTATAAATGACAAGCCATTATATTTACAAACTGGTAAAGATAGCACCAGTAATAAAACAGTGGAGACAGGACACACCCAACACCCGAGCTTCAACTCCTACTAGTTCATGAGGATTTCTATGAGTCAAAGCTTAAAGTCCCAACACAAAGTTTCAATAGAGTGGACACAGTTGCCTTGGCTCAGTAATGTTTAAAGTTAAATTTATTCCAAAGCTTTTATGGAACGTGACCACAGTACATACATCAATAGCAAGTCATATGCATGAGTAAAACCTTTGTAACCACAACTTTCCTCCTTAGGGAGTTTTGTCTTTAATCAGGCAGTTTTTCAGAATGATGTCCTGTTAGTTTAGTAGCAAAGCATTATTTCAACAAGGCAGCTGCTGGGGGGATGCCAGGGCTCAGTACGGTTATAATGTGCAAAGCAGCTGAACGCCTCCTCTCCATCAAATGCCAAAATGACTCACCTCCCCCAACCATGACCTCAGCTCTGCAGGGAGACACAACTCACCCACGTTGAGCTGCCATGGGTGAGAGATCATATGCATTCATCCTTATGGATCATATTGATGAGGTTAAATGAGCTGCATTGCTGCACAAGCCTTTCCCTTTACATTAATATTGTACTACATATCAGCTACATGTTGAAAGTGTTGCAGTGTGCTAAATTATGTGCGACAGTCAGGAAATCACAATCACAACTCTTTTGTAACTGCTAGGCAACAGCCCAGAAATAAAAAAGTAGGAATGATTAGCTGATTAAACTATACACCAAATAAGTTCTTCAGTTATATTAGTAGAAATATGTCTGAATTTTGCACGGGATGCAAGACAAAAGCATTTAAAGATGTCTAAATAGGGGCATGGGAAATAATAAATCTAACTCCTGGCACCATTTTCAAAGTTTTTTTAATCTTCTGGAAGTTCTTTTAAAAAAGTGGATTCTGCTTTTATTTTTCTTATTCACAATGTAGTTTTGATGCTACAGTGAGCAATCTCAGTGAGCTTGTCACTGTGTCTGTATACAGACACTAGAAAAGTCATTCCAGATGGTTGACGTGGAGGCAGTAATGGAGCAGGGCAGACATGCATCTCCTTGCTCTGTGTTTACTGGACCTGAGGGACTGAGTAACTGAGGGGTTATAAATTAGGGCTAAAGGTTGTGCCAAACTAAAACTAAAGCTCAGCCGAGGAGTCTGGAGTGGCAGGGCGCATACGCCACCCTGACATTCCTTGAAAGAGAGGCTCTGGACAAAAGCCAGGAACAACTGAAGCTGCAAGACAATTTCAGATTGTTGGGATATTTTTAGTATTTAAACTACTTGCTCAGTGCATCCAGATGCATTTCCTTTTTCCAGTCTTATCTCACTTTAAAGCTTCTTCATATTTCTACTGATCCACCAGCAAAAACACTTCGCACAGATGCAGTAAATGGGAATGAAAGTGGCCAAAGATGTACCTTCCTCGTGGTTGCACTAACAGCAACAAAGATTGGTAAATTTGATGGTCTTTTATCAACAACTAAATGACATTTTAATAGGGTGCACACAGATGTACATATCTGTGTGCTCTGACTATTTGTTAGGTTGGTTAGGTAAATAAATCTTTTTTTTATGTCAATAGGACTCTAAGGTAAGGATGATTGTGTAAGCTCTTCACAGAACTGTTAAAACAACACTACTATTTATTAAAGCTGAAGTCAAGTTTAGACAGGACCTAAAACTGGAGTTTCATTTAACAAGAGCTGAGTCATATTGTCCCCAAAGCACTGCACAGGAGTCTCTGAAACCAAGCAGATTTAAAGCTCGATACTGTTTTCAACAGGTCGTCGCTGTCTTCCTCTCCCTCCTCTCTTGTCGTTCCTCTTCCTGTTGTGTGAAGTTCAAAAACAGTTTTGCAGCAGCGATCCAAACAATTTGCTGTAAAAATAGAACTGTGACCAAAGTTTGTAACGGTTGTTGTCGAGCAGTTTGTGATGCCTGGCCTCTTTTACTATTTTGAGCCTCTGTCGTGATTTTGGACCACATTCCTGTGACTCCAGCAAGGCCCCAGTTTGACATTAGGGCTACAACTTGTCATTATTTATCTCTTGATTTGACTCTTGGAATTTTTGTTTTTTTGGCTTAAGAGATTAATAGTCTCCTCTGTAACACAACAGAAGATAATGTCCCTCTCTAGTCACCAAAGCCAAGGATGGATTCTAATTACAAGTCTTGTCTGACAGCAACAACAGCCTAAATGATTTATTATAAATTTAATGTCCTCACAAACAAAAATAAATAAAAAATCCTGAAATTTGGTATTTCTTTTTTCCTGATGAATAACTTAAATAATTTTCCAGATTACTTTTTTTTAAATCAATTTTCTGGTATTTTTCCCTATTTAATTATTGATAGCAAGACTTGGGGAAAAGATGACATGAGGATGTCCAGTCACCAGCCATTATTAATCAAAGCTATGACCGCCAACCCAAACCACAATAAAAATCTTCTATTACTTGAATAGACACTAGCAAAACACTTTAAAGACGGACAACTGTTCACTCCCACCATCTTTTTAAAACCTTCCAGAGATTCAATGTCATCTTCTTCCAAGCTGCCATTACAACGCTTCTAGCTGTGGGTCTCATTTGAGTCTAGAGTGGAAACACTGGCACTCCTGTGTTGTGAAGTAGCTTGATAAAGTGGCTGCTCCTTTAGCACAGACTCTGCTTTGTTGACGGGAGCCCATCACTCTTCCTCGAGAAGAAAGGCCGCTCTGAAAGCCTCCAGACTACCAAGACACAGCCTGCCTTTCTCATGTTGGGCAGTTTTAGCACAATACTGTGTTAGTCACTGGGACCACAAAGATCTATGATGGCAAAATTCCTGCAAGCAGTGCTACTACTAACTCTTAACAGCATACAAGAAAATAAACTATTATAGGTTTATTTCCTCTAACAGCAAAGCACCGATTTCCACTGCAAGTGACTCTGAACTGCAATCTGATGTACTCAAGTACTCAATCAGCTACCTTTGATCAATAGTTTCAGAACCAGCAAGTGCTGCTTTTTAACATATCAAATGGCTTTTGACTAACAATGACTGAGAGGAGCAGCAGAAAGATTAGATAAAGCTGAAGGTCAACAGCTTTACATGCATGCTTGTTTGTTTTTAATTTTTTTTAATTTGGATCAGGAAATAGCTGTGCATGGTGTGCCCAATGCAATCAAAGTCACAAATCAAATGTCCTGCTTAGCAGAGGCAAAACAGGCTCTGCAGCATGAGAAATTTGTCCCAACTACTTATTTCCCGTTGCAGGAGCTTAGCAGCCCACAGTGTTACAAGAGGGCGGCATTCATCCTCATCGTGAATCCTTATCTTAAAAAAAAAAAAGAGTGAGTCAATACCAATGTCGTAAGTGAGCTGTCAATTTCCACAGAACAAAAACAGCTAAAACAACAGACATAATAGTGAGCTTTTCATGCCTTTACCAACACTTAGGAAGGAAGTTGCAACTTCACATTTAGCTAACCAATGAGGTGTTTCCATATAAAAACCTATTTGTCACTTTCTGATTGACATAAATATTTCAGTTAACTGTAGGACTGTAACTTTATATTGTATTAAACCAGACTACAGCTCAACTTGTATAATGGAAAATAAAACACCCCCCCCCAAAAAAACCTACTAGCAAAGTAAAAAGGGATAAGTCAAGTTTTGTCCTAATTAAAATGAAACAAGACTGGAGGTTTTGGTTTGTGCTGCTTTTACATAAAAAAAAACCCCACAATTTTGACTTAAGCAAATTGTTGATTTGCACAAAGTTGGAAAGAGTTAAAGAGTTTAAATATCCATCAATCCACAATTAAACTATAATTTATAAATAGAAACAAATCATCACTGTGTCTATTCTCCCTAAAAAGCCAGCTCCTAGCAAATATGACTACACAAGGCATGTCACAGAATGCTAAATACAGCAAACGAGCCCTAGAATAGCAGTTGAAGGCTTAAATGTGTTACAGGAACTTCATTTCTGTTCATTACTCTATCATAACTAACATGCATGGTGTCCATGACAGACCACTATAGAAAACACTCATGAAAAGAGTGTGCCTGAAGTGTGCTGAAGAGCATGGTTGCATTGTTGGGTTTGTTTGGCAACATGAAAACAGCATCCCAAAGGTGGAGTATGGTGGAGGGAGCATCCAGATAGGCAGCTACTTTCCTAGACTACCCTTTGGAGAGGCCAAGCCAGTGACACCACAAATCCCAGTGGTTTAAGATTTGATCTTTTTTTTTTTTTTTTTTTTTAAACAAAGTTTTATCCAAAACAGCTTGAACAATGCGAAGCAGCCAGCTGAAGCAACTGCAGGTTTCTTGTCTACGGAATACCAATCTTTTTAGTCCAACTCAAGAACTAATACCAAAATAAAAAGTGAAGTCAACATGCAAGTCCCTCTCATGTACATTCTTTCTAATAGTAGCAGGGGGTAATAGCTGTGGTTTCAAAAAGACTGTTTGTCCTGTAGAGGTTTATGGAGAAACGATCCATGGCACTAACCTCTAAAAAGACTTTCCTAATGAGTTTACGGACTCAGTCGCACATTTCTGGTGATACTGAAGAAAACATAAATGTCCACTTTTGTAAATTTTAGTCACTAAAGGTACAAAAGGAGGATTATCAAGGGTAGGTGGTTTCATTTTTGGTGGAGGGTTATCTTCAAATGATAGTTGAACAGTTCTCAGTGATAATCAAATAACATATGATTATCACTGAGCAGTTGTGGCTCAGATGATAGAGTGGGTCATCTACTACTACTGGCTCCACTAGTCTATATGTTGAAGTTTCTTTGGGCAAGACACTGAACCCCGAGTTGCCCCCAATGCATCCATCAAAGTGTGAGTGTGTGAATGTTAGGTTAAAAGCGCTCAGGCATAGACAAAGACGTGTGTGTGAATGGGTGAATGAGGTTTGTAGGAAAGTGCTTTGAGTGCTCAAATAGAGTAGAAAGGCAGTATATAATTACCAGTCCATTGACCATTTTTGCCTGTCCATTCCTAATTTGAGGAGGCATTATAGTTAAAAGGTAAAGTTTAATTACAATCATCTTCATGACATAAATACAGCATGTATTTGCTGATGGTTTTAAAGGGTTTTTTTTCCCCCTAGAAGTTATATTTCTACTACCTTCTTTGCTGCTGCGATATTCTTTCATAGGTTTCAATTCAGTAATCCTTGAGTGCCATGTCCCTCTGTTATAAAAATTTGGGATTGCAGTCTTTTTGGAGAGCACAAACAATTTCAACAAAATTTGTTTGCTTTGTTGAAGAAAAAAAAAAAAAATCACCCCAGGTGCACTTTATGATTTGTCATCGTCTGCTCTGGAGTCATAAACACCCCGCTGCTGAGGGAGAGGGGTTTCCCTTTGCTTTCCCACTCATTTGTTCTGAGTGGGCCTGACAGCTGCTGGGTCTTCCTGACTTGGCTGCCTGCATTTCCTTTTCAACTCAACACTCCTCTGCATCGCCCTATCCTGGCTAATTTTCATCCAGACAAGAAAAAAATAAACTAAATTTGCATTATGAATCGATAATGCATAACTGTGAAGACTAAATAATGTGTTCTTGTTTGACTACACAAACATTTCAGAGTCCATAGTTCTTGTATTTCTGCCAAGACAACAGAATCAAATGGAGAGCTGCATGAAATTGTTTCCCTTGACAAAATGCAGGAAGCTTGAGTACCAGGTAATAGGAAGGGGTTTCTTTTGTTGGCCTGTGAAGCAGTTTACTTAATGAACACACTTGTTTCCCATCTTTAAAGGATTAAAGAAGTAGGTGACCGAAATGGCTATTCAAATACTCGAATACTGCTCAAATCACAATTAAGTATTTAAAAACTCATCATAAGCATCCTCATGTTGCATCCTCTATAGTTCTCTCAAAGTTTAAAGACATTCAGGAAGATGTTAAAGGCTTCCAATAGAGCAGATGTGTTGTGCAGATTGAACAAAAAGTATGTGCCCAGATTTCTCACACAACTCACAAATCAATGACTGCTGCTGATTCCAGCTTCCAGCATTTCATAAATCAGTGATATTTTGTAACCTCAAGAGTATTACAGAAGACAGTAGCTTCTTTATCCCAACAAAAACTCAGTGATCTACACAGAGAAGCATCTTTACAAGTCACGTGATCTCTGCAAACAGGAAGAAACTGAATTTTTTTTAAGACCTTACACCTATAAAAAGAAGCTATAAAAATAATGAAGTGCAACAGGCCTGCATAGCCAACTCTAAAGGCTGGCTACTGACATAGACAAACATGTTGTTCCTCCATTTATCCCACTAGGACAATATTAAAACTCTGAGAATCACTGAATATACCAGTCTCTTTAACAATGATATGTGCAGCAAAAATGATTTTAACATTTCAGATGAAAATGGCTGTTAAAATTAAATTAAAGCTATTTCCTTTACTTGAAATCATCGTTGCAACACTCATTTGTGCAATAAACACAATCTTTCTCATTGCTCAAGCACAGAGCTTCAATTACAAATCGACCAGTCAGCCACAGAACAGCCACATCCTGCAGTTAAAGATATGTATCATGGCCAAGCCGAGATACCACGGACAAAGAAGCTCCTGCCGTGTTAAAACACGGTCAGGGACTTGATCTTTTTGTTTTTCTACATCTGAGTAAAGCTGTTCATTCAACAGATCAGCCCAACCCCCCCAAAGATGGGATAAATTCCTGCCTGTAGGGAATTCTTCACATTCCTCACATTCATCTTTAATTCAGGTCTGGATCATTGTCTCAATCAGGAATAACTAGTCAAAGATGCTAAGCCGTATTGGCCTTAATTAAATGAACACACCATATATGACAATAGTTTGTGGTGGTGTTAGACTTACAATTATGGGTCAGGGCTGCACTTTTATCTCCATGCATCTGGAATAACAAGATCAGGCCCTTTCAAATTAATAGTTGGTGCCTGATCTGAAAGAGTGTCCTGGAAGCTCACCTTCCTTTTTTAGTCTGGAAACCTGGCACAATCATCTTATTAAGCAATTTAAGGGAATAATTATTTGTAACCCACTCTCCATCCAATTTCCAGGTCATCCCAGTTTTTTACTTTGATTACAGTACTTAAGCTTCTGCTCTGGAGATCTTGGACGGAACTCATGGGGGAGGAAGTCTGTGCAACAGATGGTTTTCTGGGAAGCACAGACAATGAGGCAAATAAATGGCTTTTCTTTGACATAATCCTACCCTGACAATGACTAGATAAAATCCAATTAGAAGGGTTCATCCTTTTCCCTAGATAGTAAAGATTTACTTTCCAGTTAGACGTTTACTTTTTTTGCTTTAAAGCAGATTCACTTCAAGTAACTAGCACAATACAGGTGCAAAAATTAGGAAGGCCAGAAGTCACGATTAGGAAAACAATGAAACATGAAGGGGGAAAAGACAGTAGGGACAAGACAGTAACATCTAATGGACGATTAAATGAAACTGTTTTCTCATTAGGCCAAGTCAAAGATAAGGGCCACACAGAGCGTTTGATTTCTCCTGTAGGCTTTGCAATGTATGACTCATGGGACTGCGACCAGAAGAAATTACATCTGATCTTTAACTTCAATGATCTCATAACACTGTCCATGTTGTAATGTTGCCACAGCAACTGGAAATAATTACAGACTCGTGTAGCCATTCATGCCACTGTTGGAAACATCTGATCACAATTCAGAATATCCAGAAAGCCTGGATGATTTCACCGTTAAGATAGCTGAGGATACACAGAACATTTTCATGTGCTGTGACAATGACATAATTACTCAGCCGAAATGAAAGGTTTCTACACTAAAAGCTTCATTCAGTACTTTTTTGTCCACTCTGTGGCAGAACAACTTTACCACTAAATATCTAAAAATTAAAATGTATTATTGACTCTTGTTTAGCTCTACTTTGGCTTTGTTTATTCAATGGCTTGTTGCAAGTGGACTGGTAATGAGCTCTTGTGCTAAATCCACCCTAATCATAGGGTTAACTGATGTCTAAATTTGCTGCAGTCCACCCAAAATGGTTTAAAAAGTCTAAAAACATGTAACGTTCAGTTCTCAGACCTGTCGAAATAGGGAGTTTGCTCTTGAAAGGCAGCAAAGCAGAATGGGCTCCAGATTATGTGGAAAAGGGGTATATAAAACCCCTCAGATGAACGAAGCCTGTAGACATATAAATAATGGACACAACAGGGTACAGACCTGTTGTTTAAGAGTGGGAACTGAGGAAAAACAAAGTGTCAGAATGAAGTGAACCAACTTGAAATGCTTATAGACCATAAACCGTAATAAATAAACTGAGAGGCAATGGTAGGCAATCCCTCTAAATGAAACATTCCTTTGCTGACGCCAGAGTAATTGTCCAAATTTATTGCCCAACAAGTGCCAGGGGTTCTGGGCTTGACCAGGCTGACAGACTGAACAACACACAGGAACCATGTCTGTCTCAATTTAGCCTGTATGCTTTCCTTTCCATATAAGCCATAATATCTGACAGGGCCCTCATTTCCTTTGCTACAAACTCAGTTTGTGTTTCAGGATAAAATTGACATAGTCATTTCCTAACTAGTTGCCATGATAGATACAATGTGGTTTTGAGAAATGCCATTATAACTACATCACTGAGTCTAAATATAATTGAGGCCACA